>OY757013.1:80371522-80456522 GCA_963580285.1 Lucinisca nassula
CTTTAGTCACGTGTTGACTACCTGACAGCCCTTCTTTGGACTGCTTTTACTTTGTATATGTCAGTGGCAGTGGGTGGGGGATACAGTTGGCGCATACTGTAGCTGCGGCCTAACCTAAGCCTTGTATGCTTCTGATTTCAGGTCCTTGTTATGGACCCGAATGTTTCTTTTAAAAAAAACAAGGGTCTGATTTGCCTTTTTGGTTTGGTTATGGGTCACCAGAAATTGTAACCCCAAGATATGTGGCTGCTGTAACACTCTACAGCTGAATATTGTGCAAAAGATACTTTGTTTCAATAGGGGTTTTGAGGCGGGTAACATGAAGAACCTGACGACATTTAAAGTGATTAAAACTCATATCCCACATCTTTTCTCACTGTTCTAATTTTATGTAAGTCTTCTTGGAGTATATGGTTGTCTGGCGACTGTGAGCTGATGGAGAGATACATAGCTGCATCAACTGCAAACTAGCTGTATCCACTGCAAACAATCTAACACGTGATTTGACCTGCTCAGGTAGGTCATTAATGTAAGCTAAAAATAGGATTGGTCCGAGAACTGAGCCCTGTGGGACGCCATAGGAAAGCGGGGTGCTTTCTGAGCTTTCACCATTAATTACAACTGCTTGTTTCCGATTGTCTAAAAAGTCCTTGATCCATTTTAGGGTGTCTCCTCTTTTATCATAGTGATGCAATTTTAAAATAAGTTTTTCGTGGACAACTTTGTCAAAAGACTTGTTGAAAATCTAAAAGTAACAAATCCGTCTGTTTGCCCATTTGTACTTGAACAAACCCATTGTAGTTTGTTCAAATGACCCTGGGTTGACATTGGCTTAACCACAAAGTAGGAAAATGCATATATGAAGCGACATCTATGTGCATGCAGAAAATAATGTCCAATCGATAACGTGCCCCGCCAATCAGGCCTTGAAGAAATAGATCGGGTTACATGGTGCTTCCACGCAGAGCTGAAACTGACACCACATGGGTACTGGTAAACCGCTTAGATGGACGAAGCCTGTCCAGGCAAAGTGGTGTGAGTCAGACCGTCCAATGTATATGAACCTTTTGGTTTCACTGGACAGCAGGGCTTGAGATGTCATTTCATCTCAATGTCGGATAAACGTCCCACAAAATTGAAAGCAGTGCCTCCAAAATGACCTAAATAGTGTTGACGGGACAGACCCCGCCTATTGGAGCTTGAAGAAGTATATGGGCTGCATGATGCTTCCACGCAGAGCTGAATCTGACCGCACACGAGTACTGGTAAACCGCTTAGAGGATGCCTGCCTAGGCAAAGAGGTGCGAGTCGGACCGTCCATGTTTATAAACCCTATTGGTTCAATGGGTGACAGGTCTTGAGATGTCATTCGATCTCATTGTCGGGTAAAAGTCCCACAAAATTGGTATCAACGTCTCCAAAATGATCTTTATAGTGTTGACGGGGACGTTAAACATCAAATCAAACAAAAAAAGTTGACGGGGACGTTAAACCTCAATCCAAACACAGAATCAAACAATCAATCAATGACTTTTACATCCCATTTCAATTTTGCAAATGACATTTTTAAAACCTTGAATAATTGTCTGTAAACTCGGATAAAATGGAATTTTATATTATAAATAGGGTGAGCCTTTCCTTTTAAAAGGAACTTTTATTTCGATTTTCCTTGGGCAAAGCCAATCGTCAAAATTTCCTAGTTTTACCTATATAAGGGTTCATGTGGGCACACGCTTCTGTACGTACAATTTTACGGTCATTTCATTTCCGTTCAAAAACGTCATGGCTCATTGAAATTTTCGCCCATTAAAGCCGCGAAAATTGTATACTAAAAATAGCTATACAATATTTATATACAATATTTATATCCAACACCAAGCTGCAAGGCCTAATGTCCAGCCCAAGTGGTAAAATATGAATTCAAACATTTTGTGTTCCCTGAATCATTTTGAACAATTAACGACGGAGAAATTAGAAAACAAAAAACAAAAAAAAAAAAAAACAATTCAACGTCTGTTAATAAGAAAGCTAGCATTACAGTAACACCTGACAGTGTGGCCACCTCTATTAAGCGAGCAATCTGGCTTAAGCAAGCCTATACTCATTCAATTGAACGACAAATGCATTAAAACCGACCTGTGCAAAGGCCTGTTTACACCAGCCACTGTCTTAAGCATGCACAGTTTAATTATCCCTTATGTGCTAACTTAACCCTTATCATGCTAAATAATTAATTTAGCCTCACCCATTTCGGACTATCCACCAATCAAATTACTTGACATAAAGTACTTGTTAAATTCACGGACTGTATTACAAACAGTGTAGATCCTGATCAGAAGCCATCTGATCTGGATCTACACTATTGCAACGGTACAACAGGGTAAGTGACTTGTTTCTGCATTTAGTACCACTGTACATAATATAAGAGACCTCAGACATTCTGGCACTATTTTATAAATAGATTACTTCTGTTGATATTCAATCTCAGCGACTCGTTACTTCCTAATCCTACCTATAGTCCGGATTAGCACATTTAATGCCATTCCCTAATGTAAGCCACGTCATGGAAAAAAATGTGTTTGCCATTTGCGACCAGCAAATATGAGGCTGAGCTTGCGCTTGCGCGCAGTCTGATCAGCACATAAATATACGCCGATTTGATAAAAAAGATGTCTAGTTTCTACGGAACCCGGGAAGGGACATGCATTTTCTGTTTTAATATGTGGTGCGAACAAGATATTAAGTTGTGCGAACAAGATATTATTTATCTTGTGCGCACAAAATGATATGTTGTGCACACAAGATAATATGCTGTGCGCACAAAATGATATTTTGTGCAGACAACATAATATATTGTGCGCACAAGATATTATCTTGTGCGCACAATATAATATATTGTTCGCACAATGTAATATTTTGTGCGCACAAGATATTATCTTGTTCGCACAACATAGATCTTGTGCACACAACATATTATCTTATGCGTCTGATTAAATTGTGCTAACAAGATAATATGTTGTGCGGACAAAATATGAAGTTGTGCGAACAAGATATTATCTTGTGCACACAAGATATTATGTTGTCCGCACAAGATATAAAGTTGTGCGAACAAGATAATATCTTGTGCGAACATTATCTTGTTTGCACAACATCTATGTTGTGCAAACAAGATAAAAGGTTGTGCGAACAAGATATGTTGTGCGAACAAGATAATAACTTGTGCGCCCAAGATAATATGTTATGCGAACAAGATAAAAGCTTGTGCAAACAAGATAATAGCTTGTGTACACAAGATAATATGTTGTGTGCACAAGATATGTTGTGCGAACAAGATAATAAGCTGTGCGCACAAGATATTATGTTGTCAGCACAAGGTTTATGTTGTGCGAACAAGATATTATCTTGAGCCTACAAGTTAATAACAAGTTAATAAGATATTATGTTCTTCGCACGTTCGCACAAGATATTATCTTGTTCGCACAACATATAAAAATAAATTGGATGTTCCTTCCAGGGTTCCGTAAGTTTCTCAATCTCTTGCTCTTGTATGAACCTGTGCATATTGGGGTCGTAGACAGGTTGTCCTACGACAGGGCTCATGCTCTATCGTTTTAAACGTCAAATCTCTTTCTTAATACCATTAGTCTTTGTACTTTTTAGCTCTTGGATATTACGGAGTAATTAGTGTGCTGAGCGAGTTTCCCTTGGAAAAGTTAAATTTCAAATATTTTCATGTTGTGGATGCTCTGAGGGAGGCAGCGAAATATACGAAGGATTCTTTACTTAAAGCGGTGGATATACTCGTATCTTTAAGAATTTGATACTGGGAAAATGGGTGGTGCTTTCTTGTTTTATACTTTCGAACACACGAAACACAGCAACAACAGACCAGTTTGAAAAATGCACATGTGCCGCTTTTAGCGAAAATTTTTGTGCGGGCATGTGCGCCCAGCGAAGACTCAGACGGGTTGGGGTTGGGGATGGGGTGGGCTGATGTTATTTCTTCTGTTTCGGCACTTACGTTCATTTCCCTCTTTCTCATATGTCCCTCACTTTCACCCCCTCTACTATCTCTTTTTATATGCCCGTTTGAAAAACGGTCGTATTATGTTATCGGTCGTATTATGTTATGCCCCCTGGCGTCCGTCCGTCCGTCCGTCTCTCCTTCTGTCCGTCTAGAAACTTTTTGTTTCCGGATAATTCCTCATACAGTTTATATCCGATCAAGCTGAAACTTCATACATAGTTAGACCATGATGTTGGGCAGCGCATAGTGTTTCGCGGTTACGGTCCATCAAGTATTAATAGAGTTATGCCCCTTAGATTTTTTGTAAACTTTTCGTTTCCGGAAAACCTCTTCTACAGTTTACATCCGATCAAGCCGAAACTTCATACATAGTTAGACCATGATGTGGGGCAGCGCATATTGTTTCGAGCTTACGGTCCACCAAATATTAATTAGAGTTATGCCCCTTTGAAGTTTTTGTAAACTTTTCGTTTCCGCATAATTCCTCCTGCAGTTTACATCCGATCAAGCTGAAACTTCATACATAGTAAGACCATGATGTTGGGCAGCGCATATTGTTTCGAGGTTACGGTCCACCAAATATTAATACAGTTATGCCCCTTTGAATTATTTTGTAAACTTTTCGTTTCCGAATAACTCCTCCTGCAGTTTATATCCGATCAAGCTGAAGCTTCATACTTAGTTAGACCATGATGTGGGGCAGCGCATATTGTTTCGCGGGTATGGTCCACCAAATAATAATAGAGTTATACCCCTTTGAATTTATTTGTAAACTTTTCGTTTCCGGATGACTCCTACATTTTACATTCGATTTAGCTCAAACTTTATAAATAATTAGACCATGATGTTGGGCGGCGCATATTGTTTCGAGGTTATGGCCCACCAAATAATAATAAAGTTATACCCCTTTGAAAAATTCTGTAAACATTTTGTTTCCGGATAAGTCCTCCTACATTTTAGATCCGATGATGTTGAAACTTTACATACAGCAAGACCACAACATGGAACAATGCATATTATTTTGAGGTTACGGTTTTCCAAATATTACCAGAGTTATACCCCTTTCACAGATTTTTCTAAACATTCTATTTCTGGATAACTCCTCTTACATCTGATGAAGCTGAAACTTTACATATTGTAAGACCATGATGTGGAACAGTGCATATTATTTTGAGGTTACATACTGCCAAATATTACCAGACTTATTCCCCTTTCACATATTTTTCTAAACATAGTTCGTTTCAAGATAATGCCTCCCACATTTTACATCTGATGAAGCTGAAATTTTAGGTATAGTTAGACTATGTTGTGCAGCAGCGCATATTATTTCAAGGTTACAGTCCACCACTTACTGCTAGAGTTATATTATTTTGAGGTTATAGTCCACCAAATATTACGGACCATGACAATTTGTTGGAGACAGGTAGTTTGAGCCATTGAGGGCTATTTATAGTGCCAGCTAAGAATATATGGAGCACATATTGTTCCTTGGTTACATTCCACAAACCCAAATTTGTACAACAGTCAGTATATATAAGCTCCATCTTACTAATTGTCACGGGCGTATAATGCCCCGCTTACGGAGCTCTTGTTTCCCTTCCTCTGGGAGACGACACAAAATGACCCACAAGGGTTGACGTGTCGTTAAACCCAAAACAATCAATCAGTCTGACCGAGCAAATGATATTACATGTAGTAAGAAATCCAGATAAGGGTTATTTATAGTCGCGCTATTCTTTTTTTTTTCTTTCGTTTTCGTTGTGACGTCAGTGTTGTGTTAGGAAACAGGACTGGACCCATATGTTGAGATAAGCAAACAGTGTAGACCAAGATCGGACACCACAGAAAGTGGCTTCTTGCACACCAGAGAAAAAAATCCGTGATTTTACCCTGGGATAGAAATTTATGTTCTGACCCTGGTGTTCCGACCCAAAATCGAATATAATCGCGTGTTTGATAAATGCACTGGTTGGTTACAACCTCGTATGTGTCGTCGTTAAGGTCACTAAACATTCCTGTAGTGTCATCACAATATGGCGGACTTTGGTAACCGAAGTGACTGCAGCATTAAAAATCCGCGCTAAAAATGGAAGGTATGCCCAAAAAAAAAAAAATGAATCCTATATGGGTGTGAGGGGTGGATAGAAAAATCAGTCCCTCGGGAACACTGTCCGGCATCACTCGGCAAGCCTCGTGATGCCGGACAGTGTCCCTCGGGACGGATTTTTTCATCCACCCCTCACACCCATATAAGATTCTTATAATCTGACCAGGGTCTACACTATTTGCTTAAGCGACAGGAATTAAAGGTCTAAGTCCCCGTTCAGGACCGTTTTCCCAGCATACAAACGACCTACCAGCAATGTCAGTTCCATGAGCGCGCATGTCCGGGGACATGTTTTCGCTCTTCATTAGGAAAACACGCCTATTCAAATAATAGGCCTATATATTATATTAAAAATTTTCCCCCGAAAAAATGAAATGGTAATTTTCACCAAAAAATATCTGCTATTTTTCATATTTCTGCTCATAACAAATTATCATGAATCAAGTTCAATGTCTTTTGTACACATCCGCTCATATCCCGAGCTTCATTCAAGAAGACATGCTTCTAGAGCTATGAGCTGGCTGCGCATGCGCATTTCGAGAATGCTTAGGCCTCTTTCCTCAAATGGGATGAACAGACAAAAGAACGCCCCATTGACACTTGCAGCGATTGTCTGATTGAGATAATTTAAACAAAACATACAAAATATTCAAGATCTCAGATATTATTCAACTGAGTTGAATACAATGTAGCTGTATTAGCTTATTTAAGCAGAGCTGGAGCTTATTCAAAGCTTTTCAACAAATTACTAAAATGGGCAGTTCCATATGAAACTGTTACGTATCGCACGAGCGCCCAGTGAAGGTTCTGGCGAGCCCTGCGCGCATGCGCAGGCTCGACAGAACCTCCACTGCTCGCCTACATGTTACTGGACCCAAGATAAAACTACAAACAAAGTGACAGAGGTCTGGGCCAAAGAAACGATTGAGCATGCGTGTCTGAAGGATTTCAAGTTCTACGCCAGTAAAGTCCACTTTTTGATAACTAGTCTCAGGTGATTTTAGGTTCTGCAATGTATTTTTCCTTATTCCTGTATGAGTTTGTTTCGAACAAAGTACTTGTTGTAGTTTTGAATTGGAAAGGATTGGAAAGGCTCAATATATTGGATTTAAAACTAATTGTGCAAAAGGAACAGCATTTAAATAATGAAGAAAACCTCAGTGTGTTCGAACTAGGTAATTAGATATACAGTCCAGCAGTGCACGTTGGAGTTCTACATTAAGGCTAAGGATAAAATACATTACGAAAACACGCCTTTGCATTTTACCGCCGAAAAAAGCGGAAATTTAAGACGAAATTTTGTTATATTTTTCTTATTTCTGCTCAAAATATAGATTGTGTGTACGTTAGAACCGCCTCATCGAGGCGGTTCTAACGAGTACCCACAACCTATATTTTAGAGCAGAAGTAAAAAAATAAAATAAAGTTTACCCTGTAAACCAAATTTTTACTCTATAAAATTGGGGTTTAAGGGGGTCAAAATTATGTAGGCGTGTTTTCGTGTTGTTCATTGGGACGTTCACAGGAAGGTGAATTTGGTGTGATTTTCGTTTTTCGTTTTTCGATATTCATTTTCAGGTGAAGTTGGTTTGATTTTCGTTTTTCGTTTTTCGATGTTCATTTTCAGGTGAAGTTGGTTTGATTTTCGTTTTTCATTTTTCGATATTCATTTTCAGGTGAAGTTAGTTTGATTTTCGTTTTTCGTTTTTCGATATTCATTTGCAGGGGAATTTGTTTTGATTTTCGTTTTTCGTTTTTCGATATTCGAATTGAGGCCGAATATCGTATTTTGACATTCAAAATCCTAGTTTGACATTCGATTTGGCGAAGAAAATCGTATTTTGACATTCAAAATCCTATTTTGACATTCGATTTGGAAAAGAAAATCGTATTTTGACATTCAAAATCCTAGTTTGACATTCGATTTGGCGCTGAATATCGTATTTTGACATTCAAAATCCTAGTTTGACATTCGATTTGGCGAAGAAAATCGTAGTTTGACATTCAAAATCCTAGTTTGACATTCGATTTGGCGAAGAAAATCGTAGTTTGACATTCAAAATCCTTGTTTGACATTCGATTTGGCGAAGAAAATCGTAGTTTGACATTCAAAATCCTAGTTTGACATTCGATTTGGCGAAGAAAATCGTAGTTTGACATTCAAAATCCTAGTTTGACATTCGATTTGGCGCTGAATATCGTAGTTTGACATTCAAAATCCTAGTTTGACATTCGATTTGGCGAAGAAAATCGTATTTTGACATTCAAAATCCTAGTTTGACATTCGATTTGGCGAAGAAAATCGTAGTTTGACATTCAAAATCCTAGTTTGACATTCGATTTGGCGAAGAAAATCGTAGTTTGACATTCAAAATCCTAGTTTGACATTCGATTTGGCGAAGAAAATCGTAGTTTGACATTCAAAATCCTAGTTTGACATTCGATTTGGCGCTGAATATCGTAGTTTGACATTCAAAATCCTAGTTTGACATTCGATTTGGCGCTGAATATCGTAGTTTGACATTCAAAATCCTAGTTTGACATTCGATTTGGCGAAGAAAATCGTAGTTTGACATTCAAAATCCTAGTTTGACATTCGATTTGGCGAAGAAAATCGTAGTTTGACATTCAAAATCGTAGTTTGACATTCGATTTGGCGAAGAAAATCGTAGTTTGACATTCAAAATCCTAGTTTGACATTCGATTTGGCGAAGAAAATCGTAGTTTGACATTCAAAATCCTAGTTTGTCATTCGATTTGGCGCTGAATATTGTATTTTGACATTCAAAATCCTAGTTTGACATTCGATTTGGCGAAGAAAATCGTATTTTGACATTCAAAATCCTAGTTTGACATTCGATTTGGCGAAGAAAATCGTAGTTTGACATTCAAAATCCTAGTTTGACATTCGATTTGGCGAAGAAAATCGTAGTTTGACATTCAAAAGCCTAGTTTGACATTCGATTTGGCGAAGAAAATCGTAGTTTGACATTCAAAATCCTAGTTTGACATTCGATTTGGCGCTGAATATCGTATTTTGACATTCAAAATCCTATTTTTACATTCGATTTGGCGAAGAAAATCGTATTTTGACATTCAAAATCCTAAGAAAATCGTAGTTTGACATTCAAAATCCTAGTTTGACATTCGATTTGGCGCTGAATATCGTAGTTTGACATTCAAAATCCTAGTTTGACATTCGATTTGGCGAAGAAAATCGTATTTTGACATTCAAAATCCTAGTTTGACATTCGATTTGGCGAAGAAAATCGTATTTTGACATTCAAAATCCTAGTTTGACATTCGATTTGGCGAAGAAAATCGTAGTTTGACATTCAAAATCCTAGTTTGACATTCGATTTGGCGAAGAAAATGGTAGTTTGACATTCAAAATCCTGGTTTGACATTCGATTTGGCGAAGAAAATCGTATTTTGACATTCAAAATCCTAGTTTGACATTCGATTTGGCGAAGAAAATCGTAGTTTGACATTCAAAATCCTAGTTTGACATTCGATTTGGCGAAGAAAATCGTAGTTTGACATTCAAAATCCTAGTTTGACATTCGATTTGGCGAAGAAAATCGTAGTTTGACATTCAAAATCCTAGTTTGACATTCGATTTGGCGAAGAAAATCGTAGTTTGACATTCAAAATCCTAGTTTGACATTCGATTTGGCGAAGAAAATCGTAGTTTGACATTCAAAATCCTAGTTTGACATTCGATTTGGCGCTGAATATCGTATTTTGACATTCAAAATCCTAGTTTGACATTCGATTTGGCGAAGAAAATCGTAGTTTGACATTCAAAATCCTAGTTTGACATTCGATTTGGCGAAGAAAATCGTATTTTGACATTCAAAATCCTAGTTTGACATTCGATTTGGCGAAGAAAATCGTAGTTTGACATTCAAAATCCTAGTTTGACATTCGATTTGGCGAAGAAAATCGTAGTTTGACATTCAAAATCCTAGTTTGACATTCGATTTGGCGCTGAATATCGTATTTTGACATTCAAAATCCTAGTTTGACATTCGATTTGGCGAAGAAAATCGTATTTTGACATTCAAAATCCTAGTTTGACATTCGATTTGGCGAAGAAAATCGTATTTTGACATTCAAAATCCTAGTTTGACATTCGATTTGGCGAAGAAAATCGTATTTTGACATTCAAAATCCTAGTTTGACATTCGATTTGGCGAAGAAAATCGTAGTTTGACATTCAAAATCCTAGTTTGACATTCGATTTGGCGAAGAAAATCGTAGTTTGACATTCAAAATCCTAGTTTGACATTCGATTTGGCGAAGAAAATCGTAGTTTGACATTCAAAATCCTAGTTTGACATTCGATTTTGCGAAGAAAATCGTAGTTTGACATTCAAAATCCTAGTTTGACATTCGATTTGGCGAAGAAAATCGTAGTTTGACATTCAAAATCCTAGTTTGACATTCGATTTGGCGAAGAAAATTGTATTTTGACATTCAAAATCCTAGTTTGACGTTCGATTTGGCGAAGAAAATCGTAGTTTGACATTCAAAATCCTAGTTTGACATTCGATTTGGCGAAGAAAATCGTAGTTTGACATTCAAAATCCTAGTTTGACATTCGATTTGGCGAAGAAAATCGTAGTTTGACATTCAAAATCCTAGTTTGACATTCGATTTGGCGAAGAAAATCGTAGTTTGACATTCAAAATCCTAGTTTGACATTCGATTTGGCGAAGAAAATCGTATTTTGACATTCAAAATCCTAGTTTGACATTCGATTTGGCGAAGAAAATCGTAGTTTGACATTCAAAATCCTAGTTTGACATTCGATTTGGCGAAGAAAATCGTAGTTTGACATTCAAAATCCTAGTTTGACATTCGATTTGGCGAAGAAAATCGTAGTTTGACATTCAAAATCCTAGTTTGACATTCGATTTGGCGAAGAAAATCGTAGTTTGACATTCAAAATCCTAGTTTGACATTCGATTTGGCGAAGAAAATCGTAGTTTGACATTCAAAATCCTAGTTTGACATTCGATTTGGCGCTGAATATCGTATTTTGACATTCAAAATCCTAGTTTGACATTCGATTTGGCGAAGAAAATCGTAGTTTGACATTCAAAATCCTAGTTTGACATTCGATTTGGCGAAGAAAATCGTATTTTGACATTCAAAATCCTAGTTTGACATTCGATTTGGCGAAGAAAATCGTATTTTGACATTCAAAATCCTAGTTTGACATTCGATTTGGCGAAGAAAATCGTATTTTGACATTCAAAATCCTAGTTTGACATTCGATTTGGCGAAGAAAATCGTATTTTGACATTCAAAATCCTAGTTTGACATTCGAATTGGGTCCGAATATCGTATTTTGAAATTCAAAATCCTATTCTGACATTCTATTTGGCTGTACTGGGCCCCTTTGAGCGTGACCTTGATCCCCAAGGTCAAAGGTCAAAAAGTAGGACATGGGCATATCTTCTAAACCGTTGGGAGTTACACTTCTGAAACTTGGTCATTGGATGGTCCTTGGAATTTAGAGTGTACTGGACCCCTTTGAGCGTGACCTTGATCCTCAAGGTCAAAGGTCAAAAAGTAGTACATGGTCATATCTTCTAAACCGTTGGAATAACACTTCTGAAACTTGGTCATTGGATGGTCCTTGGAATGTAGAATGTACTGGGCCCCTTTGAGTGCATGCTTGGCACCAAGGTCAAAGGTCAAAAAGTAGGACATGGTCATATCTTCTAAACCGTTGGCGTTACACTTTTGAAATTTGGTCATTGGATAGTCCTTGAAATGTAGGATGTACTGGGCCCCTTTGAGTATGACTTTGACCCCAAAGGTCAAAGGTCAACAACTAGGACATGTTGATATCTTCTAAACCGTTGGAGTTACACTCCTGAAACTTGGTCATTAGATGGTCCTTAGAATGTCGAGTGTACTGGGCCCTTTTGAGTGTGACTTTGATCTCCAAAGTCACGGGTCAAAAAGGAGGACATGGTCATATCTTCTTAACCGGTGGAGTTACACTTCTGAAACTTGGCCATTGGATTGTCATTGGAATGTATGGTGTACTGGGCCCCTTTAAGTGTGACCTTGACCCCCAAGGTCAAAGGTCAAAAAGCTGGCCATGGTCAGATCTTCTAAACCTTTGGAGTTACAATTCTGAAACTTGGTCATTGGATGGTCTTTGGAATTCGGAGTGTAGTATCCAAATTATGATTTGACCCCCTAGGGTTATGTAGAGCCGATCGTCCGCTTCAGAAGGGCGAAAATTGTGTTTTGTATTTAACAGAGAGAGAGAGAGAGAGAGAGAGAGAGAGAGAGAGAGAGAGAGAGAGAGAGAGAGAGAGAGAGAGAGAGAGAGAGAGAGAGAGAGAGAGTTCAACAAGTATAGTAACGTAACAACACAAAGGACACACTCAAATGAGTCGCCCTCGTCCACCGGGGACTGAAGAAATAGATGAGCTACATGATGCTCCCGCGCAGAGCTGAATCCGATCGCATACGAATACTGGTAAACCGCTTAGACGATCTAAGCCTGCCCAGGCAAAGCGGTACGGACCATGCTTATGAACATCGGACGACAGGCTTTTAGACGTCATTTTATCTCAATGTCGGGTAAAACTCACACAAAATCGGAAACAACGCCTCCAAAATGACCTATATTAAGTCCCCACCAATCGAGGCTTAAAGAAATATATGGGCTGCACGATGCTTCCACGCAGAGCTGATCGCGACCGAACATTAGTACTGGTAATCTGCTTAGAAGGCCTAAGCCTGCCCAGGAAAAATTGCTGCGAGTCGGCCCGACCATGCATATAAACCCTTTTGGTTTTATATGACGGCAGGGATTGAGAAGTCATTTCATCTCAATTTTGGGTAGAAGTCTCACAAAATGGGAAGCAACGTCTTCAAAATGACCTAAATAGTGTTGACGGGGACGTTAAACCTCAAATCAAACACAATGACCTATACAGTGTTGACGGGGACGTTAAACCTCAAATCAAACAAAACAAAACACTCCAATGCGGTGTCTGATTATGCTCGTTGATTATAGATGATTTTCTAGTGTCGTTCGAACCAGACTTTTTGTCTGAATCCTTGACCAACGTCTAAGCAACGTCGCATCAACATGAACACGAATACGACGCTGCAAAGAAGATAAAGTTTTAACTTGACAAATTCATATATTTAAGGTCAATGTCACCCAAATCAAATAAAATATTTTAAGTGGCAATGATATATCGAACCAAGTTCGACCAAATTTCATCTAAGGCGGTCCATAAAGTATGTTCTATAAAAAGTCTATCCTTTGAAATCAAGGAAGACATCGCAGAACTGAAATTATCATCACGAAAGCACGCCTATATAATTTTGACCCCCTTGAACCACACTTTTATACAGCAAAACTGGGGTATATAGGGTTAAACGCTATTTTTTCTTATTTATGATAAAAAAAAAAACTTAGATTCTGGGTACTCGATAGAACCGCCCCATCGAGTCGGTTTTATCGAGTCCCCGCAATCTAGGTTTCGAGCAGAAATAAGAAAAATATCAGAATTTTCAAAAGAAAAGTTATTTCTTTTGGATTTAAATTTCCAATACATTTAGACAGGGCCTGTTTTCGTAATGGAAGTGTGTATGTTTCCTTGGGCAGACTAGCCATTTAGGCCTCATAAGTGACCCTCCGATATATTAAACATTCAACAGTGGCAACAATGATCCCAAAGGACAAGAAAATATAAACTACGCTATGATGTAGGATAGGGTGACTTTTTTACGTCTGCCTTAACACCAGCTGCAGTGACGTACTATATAAAGATTATCATACGCATTTTTTTCATATTATACCCCATATGAGCTCGAGGGTTGATGTGGGGTATGATATGCAATATGCCTTTTCGCAATACGAAAACACCCCTCTTACCCCCCTTGAACCTTAGGTTTACATAGGTAAAACCATGGGGGTTACAGGAGTATACATTATTTCTTCTTTTCTTATTTCTCCTCTAAATCAGAGATTGTGGGTACTCGATAGAGCACCTCGTCGAGGCGGTTCTATCGAACCCCGCAATCTATGTTTTGAGAAGAAATAAAAAAAAATATTACGCCGAAAAAAAATGACAACACACATCTTTTATACAGCATCTCATTTAGAGGTTGGCCTGACGTTGCATCGACGTTGCAGTGTGGTTATGTAGGTCGCGATCCAATTTCAACAAAAATACAACGTCTCTACAACGTCGCATTCTGACCTTGAACTGACATCGCAGTTACAACGTTGTATCGATGTTGTGTTGTGTTGTGTTGCGACCTAAATACAAACAAATACCAATGTTGATCCGATGTCAGGCGTTTGCTTGGAAAATATCCTAAATCATTAAAATAATGTTATTTGGCCATTAAATCTAAATTTAAACAAAAATAATTAAATGGAGGCCTCGCTTATGTGGTCCGGCCTCGGTAGCTCAGTCGGGTGCGCGTCTGACTGGCGATGAGGAGGACGTTGGTTCGATTCTAGCCGGGGTCTACAGCATTCTTTCGTGGAAATTGATCATGAAATATTTTATACCGCCATTATCTCCCTTTCGCTGATTCAAGAAGGGCAGTTGTCAATTCTCGTTCTGGCGAAAGAATGTCCTCACGGACTACGCTCCAGGTTAGTTCACTGCAGAGGAGTCAAGATATTCACCAAAGGACTAGTACGGACTCCGTCTCGTTTAAATTCAATGGAAACTTCACCTCAGATGAGGCTTAAGTTGAGTTCAGTGGAGTGTGTGTGTGAATTCGGGTTTAACGTCGCTTTCAACAATTTTTCAGTCATATCACGACGGTGTCTGGTTGCGACAGGGAGCTCAATGCTCACGTTTATAGTGCTGCCTCACTGAAGTATCATGTCCCAGACACATTACATGATACCACACCCAGTCACATTATCCTGACACTGGATCGACCAGTCCTAGCTCTTCCCCGTAAACCTGAGTGCCAAGCAAGGAGCAGCTAGTACCATTTTTAACGACTTTGGTATGTCGCGGCCCGGGATCGAACCCCAGACCTCCCGTTCCCCGGAGCGGACACTCTACCAACTGAGCTATCGGGGCCGGTGAGTTCAGTGGAAACTTTGCCTCTGGTGAGTTCTCTGGAGACTTCGCCTTAGGCAAGTATCTTATGTGTTCATGTCAAGTGAGTAAGTTCGCTCTATCAAGCAGAGGTGGGGAGGACATAATTTTGGTGCGAATTCCGTTTGCATCGGTGTTGGCGTCAGTGAACCCTGTGTTAACCAATGTGAAGCCTACATGGTGGCATTGCTGTGTTGAAGGATTTCATTTTAAAGGAAAAAGTCCCAAAACTGTCACTTTTGAGTAAAACACACTGTTTTCTCCGTTTCGCTAGATCCGCCTTCTAATATAGATAAATTACAGTTAAAGGCAACGTTGAGAACGTCCTAGCGTTTTTCTCCGTCATCGGCATCGGTATCCGTATTCTGTATTGGTGTAAAATGTCTAAGAAAGAAATGATGAATTTTGATCAAATTTTGCATATGAATTGATATTGACAATGTCTAGCTTGGGATTGTTACACTGCTTTTCGCGTCAATTTTCAACAGAGTTATGGCCTTAGAATGATGCCAGAAAATGATTTCCGCTCAACATATATCTTAAGAAAGAAATGATTGATTTTAATCAGATTTTGCATAAGAATTGATATCGACAACCTCTAGCTTGGGATTGTTACACAGCTTTTAGCGTCAATTTTCAAAAGAGTTACGGCCCTTGAAGGATGCCAGAAAGTTGTTTCCATTTGATATCTTAAGAAAGAAATGATAGATTTTGATAAATTTTGCATATGAATTGATGCTTGGGATTGTTACACGGCTTTTGCGTTAATTTTCAACAGAGTTATGGCCCTTGAATGATGCCAGAAAATGGTTTCCACTCAATATCATAAGAAAGAAATGATTAATTTTGATCATATTTGGTATATGAATTTATATTAACAAGATCTAACTTGGGATTGTTAAGCGGCATTTTGCATCTATTTTCAGCAGAATTATGGTCCTTGAATGACATCAAATATTTACTTCAGTACAATATTTTGAGAAAGAAATGATGAATTTTGATCGAAATTTGTATGTGAATTTATATTGACAAAATATAGCTTGGGATTGTTACATGGCATTTTGCGTCAATTTTCAGCAGAGTAATGGCCCATGAATTATGTCAGAAATTTGTTTCCGCTCAATATCTTGAAAACACATTAATGGATTTTCATCAATTTTTATGCCCCCGGAATCTAAGATTCTGGGGGGCATATAGTTTTTGGTCTGTCCGTCTGTTTGTCCGTTTGTCTGTTTGTCCGTTTGTCCGTTTGTCCGTCTGCAAAAACTTTAACATTGGGCATAACTTTTGAATGGTAAGTGGTACAGCTTTCATACTTCACATGTGCATTCCTTGTCACAAGACCTTTCAAGAGGTACCATAAATTTTGACTCGTGACCTTCACCTTGCGCTGTCCGGGGGCATTTGTGTTTCACAAACACATCTTGTTGCATATGAACTGATATTGACAACCTCTAGCTTGGGGTTATTACACAGCTCAATTTTGCGTCGATTTTCAACAGCGTTATGGTCCTTGCCCGATGCCAGAAAGTCTAATTAATTTTGATCATATTTATATGTGAATTTATATCAACATGAGTTAGCTTTGGATTGTCATGCCAAATTTTGTCTCTATTTTTAACAGAGTTATGACCCCTGAATGGCATCAAAAATTCGTTTCTGCTCGATATCTTGAGAAAAGAAATGATGAATTTTGATCTAATTTGGTATGTGAATTGATGTTGACCAAATATAGCTTGGGATTTTTACATGCCATTGTACTATTGCGGGGGGGGTATTTAGTAAGCCCTGCTTACTGACATCTAGTTGGTCCTGAAGCGCTCACCTAACAGCTCAAGATCTGAAGGGGTAAGGGACACCCTGGGATCCCAAGATCCATGTCTCTTGGTCATGAATCGCTCACCAGAAGAAGAATAAGAAGAAGAAGAAGAAAGTAGTAAAACTAGATATTATGCAATTGATGAAATGAGGGAGTGGGGCATGCCCCCGTTGTACACTCTAGGGTCCAAAGATCCATGCCTCTAAATGGCCCTTATCATAATGAACAAGAATATATATGGTTTATGGGTGGGTATCTGAACGGTTTCAGAGATATTAAGCATTTTACCATATATGGGCATGGCGGCAATCTTGGTCATGTGACCTGGACCCAAAATGGTCTCCGGATTAAATGTCCCTTATCATAAGGAACAAGAATATATATGGCTTATGGGTGGGGATCTGAACCGTTTCCGAGATATTAAGCATTTTACCATATATGGGCACGGCAGCCATCTTGGTCATGTGACTTGGACCAAAAAATGGCCCCCACTAAATGCTCCTTATCATAAGGAGCCAGAAAATATATGGTTTAGGGGTGGTATTCTAAACCGTTTGTAAGATTTTCACTTTTTCCCATATAAATGCCTATGTGACCAAATTTGGCGTTGGCAAAAATAGGTCAAGGTCATCCCAGGGTCACCATTTATGCAATTTATAATGGGCCAATGTCCCACATGCTACATACCAAGTCTAATGCAAATCGGCCCAGTGGTTCCGGAGAAGGAGATTTTAGAAGTTTTTTTTTACCATATATGGGCATGGCGGTCATCTTGGTCGTGTGACCTGGACCAAAAATGCAAACTTTCGTTCCCCCACCCAATGGAGGCTCCACATGTTCCAGAGGAGAAGACGCTTGAAAATGTGAACACACATACACACACGACACAAGACAGACAGACAAACTCTGGCCACCCTGTAAGCTTACCATTGAGCCTTCGGCTCAGGTGAGCTAATAAATGGTTCATATGTGGGGATCTGAACGGTTTCTGAGATATTAAGCATTTTACCATATATGGTCACGGCGGCCATCTTGGTCATGTGACCTGGACCAAAAATGGTCCCCCCACTAAATGCCCCTTTTCACAAGGAACAAGTATATATATGGTTGGTTGGTGGGGATCTGAAAGGTTTCCAAGATATTAAGCATTTTACCTTATATGGAAATGGCGGCCACCTTGGTCATGTGACCTGGGACAAAAATGGTCCCCGGACTAAATGCCCGTTATCGTAAGGAGCAAGAACATGTATGGTTTGGGAGTGGTATTCTGAACCGTTTGTAAGATATAATGCATTTTCACTTTTTCCTATACAAATGCCTATGTGACTAAACTTGACCTTAGCATAAAATAGGTCAAGGTCGACCCAGGTCAACATTTTAACAACTTATGATCGGCCTACGTCTTAGATAATACTTACCAAGTTTCATGAAAATCGGCATAGCGGTTATGGAGATTTTAAGGGTGTTTTACCATATATGATTATGGCGGCTATCTTGGTCATGTGACCTGGAACCCATTAGCAAACTTTCGTTCCCCCATCCCATGGAGGCTCCACATGAAATTTGACTTCAGTTGGCCCAGCGGTTTCTGAGGAGTAAAAGTTTAAACATTTTACCATATATGGACATGGCGGCCAGCTTGGGCATGTGACCTGGGCCAAAATGCCCCCCCCCCCCCCACTAAATGCGCCTTGTCACAAGGAGCAAGAATATATTTGGTTTAGGGGTGGTATTCTAAACCATTTGTATGATATAATGCATTTTCGATTTTTTTCCATACAAATGCCTATGTGGCCCTCGTCCCAGATGCTACATGTCAAGTTTCGTGGAAATCGGCCCTGTGGTTCCGGAGAAGAAGATTTTTGAAGGGTTTTACAATGTATGGGCCTGTCAGCCATCTTGGTCATGTGACCTGGACTGAATGTCAAAATACGATTTTCTTCGCCAAATCGAATGTCAAACTAGGATTTTGAATGTCAAAATACGATATTCAGCGCCAAATCGAATGTCAAACTAGGATTTTGAATGTCAAAATACGATTTTCTTCGCCAAATCGAATGTCAAACTAGGATTTTGAATGTCAAACTACGATTTTCTTCGCCAAATCGAATGTCAAACTAGGATTTTGAATGTCCAACTACGATTTTCTTCGCCAAATCGAATGTCAAACTAGGATTTTGAATGTCAAAATACGATTTTCTTCGCCAAATCGAATGTCAAACTAGGATTTTGAATGTCAAACTGCGATTTTCTTCGCCAAATCGAATGTCAAACTAGGATTTTGAATGTCAAACTACGATTTTCTTCGCCAAATCGAATGTCAAACTAGGATTTTGAATGTCAAACTACGATTTTCTTCGCCAAATCGAATGTCAAACTAGGATTTTGAATGTCAAACTACGATTTTCTTCGCCAAATCGAATGTCAAACTAGGATTTTGAATGTCAAACTACGATTTTCTTCGCCAAATCGAATGTCAAACTAGGATTTTGAATGTCAAAATACGATTTTCTTCGCCAAATCGAATGTAAAACTAGGATTTTGAATGTCAAACTACGATTTTCTTCGCCAAATCGAATGTCAAACTAGGATTTTGAATGTCAAACTACGATTTTCTTCGCCAAATCGAATGTCAAACTAGGATTTTGAATGTCAAACTACGATTTTCTTCGCCAAATCGAATGTCAAACTAGGGTTTTGAATGTCAAACTACGATTTTCTTCGCCAAATCGAATGTCAAACTAGGATTTTGAATGTCAAACTACGATTTTCTTCGCCAAATCGAATGTCAAACTAGGATTTTGAATGTCAAACTACGATTTTCTTCGCCAAATCGAATGTCAAACTAGGATTTTGAATGTCAAACTACGATTTTCTTCGCCAAATCGAATGTCAAACTAGGATTTTGAATGTCAAACTACGATTTTCTTCGCCAAATCGAATGTCAAACTAGGATTATGAATGTCAAACTACGATTTTCTTCGCCAAATCGAATGTCAAACTAGGATTTTGAATGTCAAACTACGATTTTCTTCGCCAAATCGAATGTCAAACTAGGATTTTGAATGTCAAACTACGATTTTCTTCGCCAAATTGAATGTCAAACTAGGATTTTGAATGTCAAAATACGATTTTCTTCGCCAAATCGAATGTCAAACTAGGATTTTGAATGGTAAAATACTATTTTCTTTGCCAAATCGAATGTCAAAATAGGATTTTGAATGTCAAAATACGATTTTCTTCGCCAAATCGAATGTCAAACTAGGATTTTGAATATCAAAATACGATATTCGGCCTCAATTCGAATATCGAAAAACGAAAAACGAAAATCAAAACAAATGCCCCTGCAAATGAATATCGAAAAACGAAAAACGAAAATCAAACTAACTTCACCTGAAAATGAATATCGAAAAATGAAAAACGAAAATCAAACCAACTTCACCTGAAAATGAATATCGAAAAACGAAAAACGAAAATCAAACCAACTTCACCTGAAAATGAATATCGAAAAACGAAAAACGAAAATCACACCAAATTCACCTTCCTGACGTTCACAGGGTCTGCTTTTGTTCGAACTTTTGAGACTTTGACTTATCGATGTTTGAAGTAAATCTATTCGTCATGATTTGTATTACAAATTATTTCTGATTTATTGAGAACTTGGAAAAATCGGAGTTTTAATTAATGACATTCTGCTGTATATGAAAATATCTCAGACTCGGAAATTGATTATAAGATATAAAACAAAAAGCTGAACAGACCGGAAACCATGCCAAGTATACTGGTTGAATACAATACGTCGCGTATAGCGCAGTACCGACCTCCATCAATGATGTCAAAGAGTACGACGCCGTCCCTGACGTCAAAAAGAGAAGCAAACTCTGTGGCGTCGAAAAAGGCCCATTCTACAAGAAACAAGAACCATAAACATAGGAAGGTAAGACTTTAACCCTTTTTGTCATGAATGGAATCTTCCGCCTTATATGTAATAGGGATCCATTTCGAAATGTAGGGACGGCGCGTTGAAATTGGTTTAGAAAATGGCTGGATGTTTAGCAAACAGTGAAGGCTCCGATGAGTCCGTGAAATGAACACCCTTCTAAACCCAACTTTATATAGAGAAAACTAGGGTTTACAGGGGTATACATTGTTTTGCTTATTTCTGCACCAAGACATCGGTTGTGGGTACTCGTTACAAACGCCTCATTGCGGCGGTTCTACCGAGCACCCAGAGCCCATGTTATGAGTTTAAATAAGGGAAAGATCACATATTTTCATCGCAAAAGTAGCCATTTTTGGTGATATGGAAGGATGCATTATGTCACACTAGTGTTATCGTTATGTTCCGGCTTCTGATCTGGGCCTGCGCTTTTTGCCAATGCCCCGATTTGGGGTATCCCCGTACAAATGCGGTCAATAGCAGTTCTGAATAAAGAGTACTTGAAAATAGTACTTAATAGCACTAATGTATGGGGCGCCCTTATACTTTCCCTCATAATTATTTATGGATTTATCAATAATTATTTATGGATATCCATAATTCGAATTAATGATATCCGTAATTCGAATTATTGATATCCATAATTCGAATTATTGATATCCATAAATCGACCCGAATTATGAATATCTATAATTCGAATTATGGATATCCATAAATCAGTCGAATTATGGTTATCCATAATTCGAATTATAGCACATTTTATGCACAGTCTAGCAACAGGATTATGCACAAATTCGCAAGAGATTTATGCACAGTCTCACAAGAGAAATGAGCGCCCCTAAACCCCACTTCATATAAGAGAAAACTGGGGTTTACGGGAGTAGACATTATTTTTCTTTTTTCTCCCTGACTCAATGAGGCGATTCTAACGAGCACTCACGCACTATGTTTGAAGTATAATTAAGAAACATATCGCAAAGTACAGCCGAACTTCAGTGGCTCGAACACCTTTGGAACCTCGAAAATCTGTTCGAGACAGGGGTAGTTCGAACCACTGAGGGTTACTGTCAGGAGGAAAAACGAGATACTTTTAGACATCTTTTCGGTGTTCTATATTGAATATGTATGCTGAGTGTACTCATTAGAATCGCCTTATTGAGGCGATTCTAATGAGTACCCACAGCATACATTTGCAAGATAAAAGACTAAAATCTCCTTAATTATCTACCACTATTTCTTATGTAGAAGATTTCGCTAGGGGCTCAAGAATGGGTTCGACTCATCACTGGTAAACGAGCCATCGTTGTTCGAGCAATCGAAGTTGTACTGTAGCTATTTTTGAGATATGAAGGAATGCACTATGTCACACGGATGTGTTATCAACATGTTTTTGTGCACATTTTTTTGGATCATTTTAATCACTTTATCTCTGAATGACGAACAGATTGAGGGATTTGAAACTTAGTCATGATAATTGATCTCTAGATATAAAAGAATGTAACAATCATTGTATCAACATAATTCTCCGAAAATCAAGAACATAATGCTAGACTGGGTGTCTCCAGTAAGGACGGTAACTCTAAGTATGTGACGTCATAATGAACCCCTCACTTCTTCCTAGAGCTTCAAATAAAACATAAAGGGGCGATTTTATTTCTTATTTGTCTGAAAAAAAAAACTGTATGTTGTGTGCACTCAATAGAATCGCCTCATCGAGGCGATTCTAATGTGTGCAAACCACATGACTGGACACTATACTGAACATCAATAAAATATAGCTTAATCATTCTGACCTGGCTTTCTCAATTACCCTCAGTGGCTCGAGCTACTCTTGTCTGGAACAAATTTTCATGATCCTAAAGCTGTTCGATTCGAAGTTTGACTGTATAATAAAAAAAATCGGAGAATGTTGCGGGGTTGTGTGTGTGTGGTTGTTGTTGTTGGTGTGTGTGTGGGGGGGGGGGGGGGGGGGTGGGGGGTGCGGTAATCAGTTTCTCATATTCTCATATGTCGGTTCATATATTATTGTGGAGGTCGTAGAATCTACCAAAAAATAAAATAAAACTAAGCCAAGAAAAGTAATGGTGGTTAGGTGAACTGATCGTCTCGAAATAATATTTAAAGTGTTGAATGGTCCTTTAGTCTCCAAACTGAAACCAAATTACAACATATACCCTGCGCCCCGATTGTTTTGTTTGAATTCAGGTTTTACGTTCCCGCCAACGCTATTTAAGCCATCATTGGAGACGTTGCTTCCAATCTATATGGGACTTTTACCCGACAATGAGATGAAATGACATCACAAGCCCTGTCGTCCAAACAAACCAAAAGGGTTTATGTAGGGACAATCCGACTCGTATCACTTTGCCAGGGCAGGCTTAGGTCCTCTAAGCGGTTTACCAGTACTCATGTACGGTCGGTTTCAGTTCTGTGTGGAGGCATCATGCACAGGACATTGACATTCCATCAGAAACCTAAGTGGCCCTCAAATTGCCCTAAATTTTTGCGATAATAAGCAAGCGAAGCTTCGCTTGTTTATTACAGCACAGGTGGATTTAGGCCACTTTGAGTACTCTTTTGGATTTTCTGAAGAAACGTCAGTGTCCTGTGCATCATGCAGCTTGAAGAACTTGCTTAAATATGTGCGATAGGACCTGCATAATTAGGGCGAAACAATCTACGGGCGAAACGACACGGGACAAAAAGACCCAGGGCGAAAGGACCTATCGTCGAAACGACTCAATGGCGAAACGATGCACGGGCGAAACGACCCGTGACCGTACAAATTTGGTCATGAAGTAGTTCGATCACGTACCATGGTGATCGGGTGTGATCGAACTCGGTCTGGTAGCGGTCTGGTAGCATGGCGGGAAAGCCGTGACGTCACTCTGGTCGAACCAGACTTAAGCGTGAGTTACTCTGGTAGATACGTCACACCATACGTAACAAAGATGGCGGCGAAAGGTGCGAACACTAATGTCCGGGAATTGTCCGGAAAATGGCCGGGAATTGTCCGGGAAATCGGGGGTAGTGGTGCGTTATCCCTAATATCTCCACTTCGGGTGGTCAAAAATTAATAAAATTAGTATCAAATAAAATTTTAAGCTCCATTCTAAAATACTATTAAACAATATTTTTCATTTTAACAGTTTAATGGTCCATTTCTTAAGTTGATTTGTCCGAGAATTTCCCAAACAAACTAACTTAAACTAGAGCCAGTGTTTATGAAACACAATGCCCCCAACTGCTTGACCCTAACACTGCTTGTCCCTAACAGTAATTGAGATATCTTGTTTTTATGTGGCTGTAATGCTGAAATTACACAAGAAAAGCTGTAGTTAATCATCTACTCATCATCCCTGACCAGTCTGTGAAGTTTCGGGGAAAAACCTAAAATAGTTTTTTAGATATCTTGCTTACAAACTTAAAACGCGAAAAATTTCAAAGGGCCATAACTCAAGAAAAAAATTTCGGATTTTTTTCAAAAGTTAATCAGTTCATCTACTCATCATCCCCAACCAGCCTGTAAAGTTTCAGGGCAATAGCTCAAACAATTTTTGAGATATCTTGCTTACAAGCTGAAAACACGAAAAAAATCAAAGGGCCATAACTCAAGAAAAAAAATTGGATTTTTTTCAAAAGTTAATCAGTTCATCTACTCATCATACCCAACCAGTCTGTGAAGTTTTGGGGAAAAACCTCATATAGTTATTGAGATATCTTGCTTACAAACTTAAAACGCGAAAAATTTCAAAGGGCCATAACTCAAGAAAAAAATATAGGATTTTTTTTCAACAGTTAATCAGTTCATCTACACATCATCCCAAACCAGCTTGTAAAGTTGCAGGGCAATCGCTCAAACAATTATTGAGATATCTTGCTTACAAGCTGAAAACACGAAAAAAATCTAAGGGCCATAACTCAAGAAAAAAAATCGGATTTTTTTCAAAAGTTGATCAGTTCATCTACTCATCATCCCCGACAAGTCTGTGAAGTTTCGGGGAAAAACCTCAAATAGTTTTTTAGATATCTTGCTTACAAACTTAAAACGCGAAAAATTTCAAAGGGCCATAACGCAAGAAAAAAATTTCGGATTTTTTTCAAAAGTTAATCAGTTCATCTACTCATCATCCCCAACCAGCATGTAAAGTTTCAGGGCAATAGCTCAAACAGTTTTTGAGATATCTTGCTTACAAGATTTCATAGTATTTTTTGCAAAGGGGCATAACTCAAAAAAGGGGCATAATCCTGACGAGAAAAAAAACACGGGTCAATTATTTTTTCATGAGGAATCCATATATGAAATTTCAAAAACCTAGCACCCATGGTTCTAAAGTTATGCTATTCAGTAAAAAGTGGGACGGACGTAAGGACGGAAGGACGGACGGACGAACAGGGCAAAACCAATATGCCAAAACGCGAAAAATTTCAAAGGGCCATAACTCAAGAAAAAAATTTCGGATTTTTTTCAAAAGTTAATCAGTTCATCTACTCATCATCCCCAACCAGCCTGTAAAGTTTCAGGGCAATAGCTCAAACAATTTTTGAGATATCTTGCTTACAAGCTGAAAACACGAAAAAAATCAAAGGGCCATAACTCAAGAAAAAAAAATTGGATTTTTTTCAAAAGTTAATCACTTCATCTACTCATCATACCCAACCAGTCTGTGAAGTTTTGGGGAAAAACCTCTTATAGTTTTTGAGATATCTTGCTTACAAACTTAAAACGCGAAAAATTTCAAAGGGCCATAACTCAAGAAAAAAATATAGGATTTTTTTTCAACAGTTAATCAGTTCATCTACACATCATCCCAAACCAGCTTGTAAAGTTGCAGGGCAATCGCTCAAACAATTATTGAGATATCTTGCTTACAAGCTGAAAACACGAAAAAAATCTAAGGGCCATAACTCAAGAAAAAAAAATCGGATTTTTTTCAAAAGTTGATCAGTTCATCTACTCATCATCCCCGACAAGTCTGTGAAGTTTCGGGGAAAAACCTCAAATAGTTTTTTTAGATATCTTGCTTACAAACTTAAAACCTCAAAAATTTCAAAGGGCCATAACTCAAGAAAAAAATTTCGGATATTTTTCAAAAGTTAATCAGTTCATCTACTAATCATCCCCAACCAGCATGTAAAGTTTCAGGGCAATAGCTCAAACAGTTTTTGAGATATCCTGCTTACAAGATTTCATAGTATTTTTTGCAAAGGGGCATAACTCAAAAAAGGGGCATAATCCTGACGAGAAAAAAAACACGGGTCAATTATTTTTTCATGAGGAATCCATATATGAAATTTCAAAAACCTAGCACCCATGGTTCTAAAGTTATGCTATGCAGTAAAAAGTGGGACGGACGTAAGGACGGAAGGACGGAAGGACGCCAAAACGCGAAAAATTTCAAAGGGCCATAACTCAAGAAAAAAATTTCGGATTTTTTTCAAAAGTTAATCAGTTCATCTACTCATCATCCCCAACCAGCCTGTAAAGTTTCAGGGCAATAGCTCAAACAATTTTTGAGATATCTTGCTTACAAGCTGAAAACACGAAAAAAATCAAAGGGCCATAACTCAAGAAAAAAAAATTGGATTTTTTTCAAAAGTTAATCAGTTCATCTACTCATCATACCCAACCAGTCTGTGAAGTTTTGGGGAAAAACCTCATATAGTTTTTGAGATATCTTGCTTACAAACTTAAAACGCGAAAAATTTCAAAGGGCCATAACTCAAGAAAAAAATATAGGATTTTTTTTCAACAGTTAATCAGTTCATCTACACATCATCCCAAACCAGCTTGTAAAGTTGCAGGGCAATCGCTCAAACAATTATTGAGATATCTTGCTTACAAGCTGAAAACACGAAAAAAATCTAAGGGCCATAACTCAAGAAAAAAAAATCGGATTTTTTTCAAAAGTTGATCAGTTCATCTACTCATCATCCCCGACAAGTCTGTGAAGTTTCGGGGAAAAACCTCAAATAGTTTTTTTAGATATCTTGCTTACAAACTTAAAACCTCAAAAATTTCAAAGGGCCATAACTCAAGAAAAAAATTTCGGATTTTTTTTAAAAGTTAATCAGTTCATCTACTCATCATCCCCAACCAGCATGTAAAGTTTCAGGGCAATAGCTCAAACAGTTTTTGAGATATCTTGCTTACAAGATTTCATAGTATTTTTTGCAAAGGGGCATAACTCAAAAAAGGGGCATAATCCTGACGAGAAAAAAAACACGGGTCAATTATTTTTTCATGAGGAATCCATATATGAAATTTCAAAAACCTAGCACCCATGGTTCTAAAGTTATGCTATGCAGTAAAAAGTGGGACGGACGTAAGGACGGAAGGACGGAAGGACGGACGGACGAACAGGGCAAAACCAATATGCCCCCACAACTTCTTCGAAGTTGGGGGCATAAAAATTGACTCTTAAATTGTTAAAAAAAAAGAATTTTTTGATCTTTTAGAGTGGAGCTTGAAATTTTATTTGATACTGATTTTATTAAGTTTTGACCACCCGAAGTGGAGAAATTAGGGATAACGCACCACAAACCCCCATTTCCCAGACAATGGTGTTTTAGAAACCCCCGCTAACATAAGCGACCACAGAGCAACTTTTATTAGAATTAGTTTTCAGTACAACTGTCAGGCAACTTATAAAAGACTTGTATGGCTATATAAAAATGCGGATTTTCAACAGTTGAAAGCTTTAATATCAAACTTTGATTGGAGTATTCTGTCTGAGGGCTCTGTAAATGATGCCTGTAGTAAATTTACTGATAAATTCCTTGAATTTGTTACATTATGTATTCCTTCTAAACTTGTAACTTGTTTGTTTGATTTGAGGTTTAACGTCCCCGTCAACACTGTAAAGGTCATTTTGGAGACGTTGCTTCCAATTTTGTGGGACTTTTACCCGGCATTGAGATGAAATGACATCTCAAACCCTGTCGCCCAATGAAACCAATAGGGTTTATTAGCATGGACGGTCCGCCTCGCACCGCGGTTCCTGGACAGGCTTAGATCCTCTAAGCGGTTTACCAGTACTAGTGTGCGGGCGGGATTCAGCTCTGCGTGGACGCATCTTGCAGCCCATATATTTCTTCAAGCCCCTATGGGCGGGGGCTTTAAACTTGTAACAGTTCGGCCCAATGTCAAACCATGGTTTGACTCTGAAATTCGCCATTTCATTCGCATCAGAGATAAACTCAAGAAGAAATCAATTAATTCTGGTAATATTAATGATTGGAACAAATTTAAACAAACGAGAAACAAAGTTAATAATCTAAAAAGGCATGCTAAAGAAAAATTTTACAACAGTCTAGAAATTTCTTTATCTGATTTTTAAAATAATGATAAGAAAAATTTTTGGCAAGTTATCCGCCATTTCATAAAGAATAATAGCAACTCTGGAAATATACCCCCATTACTGAACTCAACCCAAGACCAAAATGTTTATTGTTTTACTGATAGTGAAAAGGCTGAATGTCTTAACAATTATTTTTGTTCAATCTGTGACTTGGATGATAGTAATGCACAGCTGCCTGTTTTTCGAACCTTAACCAATAATTCACTCTCAAATATCATATGTACTCCTGAAGAAGCAAGAGACCTGTTATTAATTCTGAATCCTAATAAAGCTACAGGCCCAGACGCCATAAGCAATAGGATGCTTAAGGCTGTTGCCAGGGAAGTTTCGATACCATTATCAATTATTTTTAATAGATTTTTTAGTGAAGGTTATTTTGCGGATATATGGAAAACTTCCAATGTTTTTCCTCTACATAAAAAGGGCGACAAGTCTACTTTATCCAACTACAGGCCAATTTTACTTCTCAGTGGTGTAGGGAAGCTTCAAGAAAGAATAGCACATAAAAACATGTACAATTTCTTACATGAGAATAACCTCTTATACAGATACCAATCTGGATTTTTACCACACCACTCTACTACTTTTCAGTTAATTGATATTTTCCAGCATATATGTCAAACGTTTGATAATAACCAGTTTTCATGTATGGTATTTTGTGATGTATCAAAAGCCTTTGATAGGGTGTGGCATAAAGGGCTCATTTTTAAATTAAAACAACACGGCATTAATGGTTCTCTTCTCAACTGGATTGATGACTATCTAAGTAATAGAAGTCAAAAGGTTGTCATTAGGTCTTGTACCTCAAGTTCTAGAGGAATACATGCTGGGGTACCTCAAGGTTCCGTGCTAGGGCCACTTTTATTTCTTATCTATGTAAATGATATTTCAGACTCTCTGTTAAGTTTGACGCGACTCTTTGCTGATGACAGCTCACTATTTTGTGCAGCATCCTCAATTGCTGATATAGAAGGAATCATAAATCACGACTTACTTATTCTTTCTGGGTGGGAAAAGCAATGGTTGATCACCTTCAATCCCTTAAAAACCGAGGCAGTATTTTTCACTTTAAAAAAATTCGAAAATTACCCGCAGATTCTCTTCGATAATACCCCAATAAAGTTCGTAGAAAATCATAAACATCTGGGTTTAACATTTAGTAATAATGGCCAATGGCACACACATGTAGAAAATATAATAACCAGTGCATCCAAAGTCATAGGGATTATGCGAAAATTAAAATATAAATTCAGTAGATCTGCTTTAAACCAGATATATATTTCGTACGTACTACCTATTCTTGAATATTCCTCAATAGTATGGGATGGCTGTTCTGTCCAAGACATGCAAAGTTTAGAAAAATTACAGAATGAAGATGCTAGGGTTGTAACAGGTCTTACAAGGTCAGTGTCTTTAGTAAATCTTTATAGGGAATGTGGTTGGGTACCCTTGTCTGATCGGCGTAAGCAACAGAAAATGGTTTTCATGTACAAAGTTTATAACGATACAGTTCCTCCATATATAACTGATCTTATTCCCCCTCTAGTTAGAGAAGTATCAAATTATCCATTAAGAAATAGCAACAATTTCACCGTACCATATACTCGCACTGAAATTTCCAAAAAATCCTGTATTCCGTCTTCCATCTCTCTATGGAACTCTCTTGATAACACTGTTCGTGCAGCTGGAAGTGTTTCCGCTTTTAAACAACAACTTAAACGTAATGCCCCTCAAAATCCTAAAGTTCCCGTATATTTTCTTTCTGGTGAAAGGTTCTTTTCAATAATGCATGCTCGGATCAGGAATAAATGTAGTAACCTTAAAGGTGATTTATATTCGAACCACATTAGTCTTACTCCATACTGCAATTGCTCAGAAGTTGTCGAAGACGCTGAACACTTCTTTTTCAAATGTCCTTACTTTCAAACAGAACGTGTTATAATGTTTCAGACAACAAGGGCCTTTCATCCTTTAAACTTGAATACAATTCTATACGGTGATGGATCTTTGACCGGATTAGAAAATTCACTTATTTTCAATGCTGTCCAAAAGTTCATTAAAGACACAAAACGATTTAATAATTCTTAATGTAACCAAATCATCCATCTGTTGATGTTTACCTGTTTGCTCTTATGTACGGCTACCTCGACTAACAGATTCTCTCGACAATACCATTTTTATTTATTTATTTATCTATTTATTTGTTTATTTATTTATGTATTTACTTCAACATATGTTTTTTTCTTTATTGTGTGTTTGCTATTACCACGTGCTTGATGAAACTGTGTATGTAACTGTAGGGGAAGGGCCGTAACTAATGTTGAGAGGAGAGAACTTGTGGCCCAATCCCGTTGCTTATTATTATATGCAATAAAATATGATTAAACTAATCCCAGACAATTTCCGGACATTATTGTGCACCCCATGTTTGTCTAGACTGCTTCTATTTAAGAAATAGAGGGTCTGTGTACCAGTCAACATAACATCTACCAGACGTCGTTCAATCACACCGGTGAAAAAACATGGAAATCATGGGAAGAACGTGACCAATTTGACTTCCGCTACCATGGACTGGTAGATGATCGAACTCCCTCCATGAAAAGTTTCTACTGTCTTATCTCCCATCCGCTGATTCAAGCTGGACAGCTGGCAGTTTCTAGTGACAAAATGTACATTATACTGCCTTATCGGGTCATTTTCTCAGAAGCAAACGAAACCACGAAAACAGTGATTAGGTAAACTAACATTAATAGTGTTGAATGGGCCAAACTTAAACCAAATTACAACATATGCTGTCATATCGAGTTAATATGAGCTATGTGTAATTTATGGGGATAAATAATTGTTTATTTGAATTGAAGTTTTGCGTTCCCGTCAACACTTTATAGGTCATTTTGGAGGCGTTGCCGCCAATTTTGTTGGACCGTTTAACCCGATGAAATGACATCTAAAGCCATGCCGCCCAATGAAACCAATAGACATTATATGCATTTGACGGTCCGACTCGCACCACTTTGCCCCATCTAAGCGGTTTACCAGTACTTATTTGCGGTCATTTTCAGCTCTGCATGGAAGCATCATGCAGCCCAATCTATTTTTCCAAACTCCGATTGATTTGGGGGGGGTGGGGGGTGGGGGGGTGGGGATGATGAAGATAAACAAACGTCATTACAATTAGAATTACAATACCATTTTCCCCACACAAAATTCAGTTCCGTTCCGTGTCCCTTATTCAGGAAGACCCTGGTTTGCAGTTTCCAAATCTAACTTCCAAATCTCCCTGTCCTTCATCATAGTGTAGTCCTTTGGGATCATTCAAACGTCTGATCTTAGTCAACATTCTTCTTCTACTTCTGCTTCTTCTTCTTCTTCTTCTTCTTCTTCTTCTTCTTCTTCTTCTTCTTCTTCTTCTTCTTCTTCTTCTTCTTCAGTGTAACACTTCATAAGCCCAGTGCAGGTATTACAGATAATCTTCTTCCGACCCTAAAGGGCGAAAGAAATACCGCAACTATAAATAATAGTTACCTGGATTTCGTGCATGATCAGCGATTACCACAGGAAAGGGTCTTGCAAATTTATTAACTTTTGAGTCGATCGATAAATAATCGACACAAAATTCAGTCGGAAACTTGAAACAATGCCATGCCACCGTGTTATACAAAACATGTATGTTGTCCCGTTTAAATAGGATGGGAAGTAATCTATGGGATAAACGCCAGAGGTATTGTGATAGTCATTCGAACCCAAAAGATTCTTAAACAATACCACATGATAGCGCGATAACACAGACTTAAAAAAACCGTCGACCATTTCTGTTCTCTTTTCCTCATAGCCTTTTTTCAACTTTAGCCCATTTTTGACGGGAATCCTGAAAAAGTAGTGCAGACCCTGATCAGACGCCGCAGAATCAGGGCCTTCACTGTTTTCTGAACCGTGCTTGATGTCAGTTTTTTAAAATTCCCCAAAATTAACTCTGAAATCCCTAAATTTTGAAATTGACTCCTGTTGTATTGGAACAGTTTATCTTCGAGTGTATACAGGGATAATGGGCCTGAACGTGGGGCATATGTGGTTAAATTCCTGTTATTTAAGCAAATAGTGCAGGTGCTGATAAGTCGCTGCGTTCTGTGGCGTCTGATCAGCGTCTACACTGTTTGCCAAACCCAACATCCGATTCCAGTCCAGAATATATGCATACCCCTCTTACGCAACACCATGACCTCACAGCGATACGAGTATCGCGGCAATTTTAATAGATGATCATTTTCTGGGTATCCTACAAATCAGCGATAGTCACTTGGACATCAGTACTGAAAATCTTCTGCGCTTAGTAACTTCGGGTCGGTTGGCAAACGATCGACCAAAAATGGGTTACGTAGTCTTAAGAGTTCGCAATTCTCTTATTAGGCCACGGTTTGTATAACTCTTCACAATGACATAAACGTATGTTATCAAGAAACTATCTTTTCCTTTTAACTACTTTTTATTGTATAGAAATGGGGTATCATTCAATAAAGCTTTACAATGAGATAATAACACTTAAGGTTAAGCTATACCGGTTAGTAATGTAAACTACGGAACCCAATATTTGCAATCGTGATTTATTGTTACATACAGTAAAACTTCACTAACTCGAACAAGGAAAGTGTTTTCCTTGGCTAGTTCGAATTCCCCAGTCAGCACAAAACAGCGGGCCGACGTCAGGTCGACAGCGATACGACGTTCCCATGTCGTATCGCTGTCGGCCCGACGTTGGCCCAGCATTCTCTGCTGGCTCGGTCGCTCTTGTGTGTCCAGAAAATTCATTAAATTATTGGTGATGTACATATATACATTAAAACCTAGTAATGGTCATCCGTATTTAGCAGCCACCTCTCTTCAGCAGCCACAATGATTCCACCATAGGCATTTTCCTATATATTAAACATCTGCTCAGCAGCCACCTCTCTCCTCCAGCAGCCACAGTACTAAATCTAAATCCCCTCTATTAAACAGCAAGTGTTAACTCAACTGCCAAAAAATTTGAAATAAATATAGGAACAATTTCTTTTCTGGTGTGTTCATTTTCCTTAAAATTCTCTTTCTGAAATCGTTCTAACCCTTCTCTTGCTGAATATTCAGTTTAGCCACACCCATTTCTGACTTTGAACCAATCAGATTACTTGATGTAATTTATTCCTACAAATTCATAAATTGAATGTCAAACAGTGTAGATCCTGAACAGATCTGGATCTACACTGTTTGCAAAGAAAAGGGTTGTCATGAGTTAAATATGTTATTAAATAAAAAAAAGAACAAATCAATAATGGAGCGATGTCAGATGATACATAATCAGCCATACAAAGAAATCGCATCAGGTGTCTTTTGCATGTAGGTATGGAACAAAAATAAAATGGCTTCAACTGTAGCATCAGTGGGTTTCACATGACCTTGACCTGGAACATGACCTAGAAACGTCAAACTTGCATGACAGAAGTCACTTTTCGCAAGATTTATTGTCAATTTGGCATTACTCAGTCTATCAAACAATGCTCTAATAGTCCCAAGATGTTGACTCTATGAAAGCATCATCAATATAAGCACTACAGCCTTCCATACCTGCTATAACGACGTTTATTTTATACTCTACAGTGAAATCAATGCATATCTGAAACAAATAAAAGTGATATTTACACAGTGTGAAAATATAAATGATATTTTAACAGTGTGAAATAACATGACCATGTTATTTTCACAGTAGCAGCCCGAACTACTTTTCTTGCCAAAATTCATATGTTTGAGAAGTACGAATAAAATAATTCTGTAAAATACCTTGAAAAGCACGCTTTGAACTGTAAACATGCTATATTCAAAATGGCGATCTGTTTTGAAACTGACATTTGTGACATTGTAGGCAGACAAAATTGTGACGTTCAATACGACTGTTCGATTAATATCCGCATAAAATTATAAAATAAAAAGAAAATTTACTTTTTAGGGCTGATACCAAAAACATTTTATATTGTGTGTTGAAAACATCCGAATTTTCACTCGTGCTTCGCACTCGTGAAAATATGGATGTTTTCAACACACTCGATGAAATATTTTTGGCGGAAACTTTTTTTGCTCTTTCTGTTAGAGGACTTTGCCAAAATCCCTTCAGAATGTCGAATTCCGTTGTATATTTGGTATTCCCGATGTTTACCTTACAGTCGCCCATTCTTCGGATCGGAAAGCTATCTGAATAACTTTCCTAAATAGAAGTGAAAGCAATGATCAGGAATCGATACAATTAGCCTGCACCACCCACCAGAGACACCAACGGGAAAGAAACACAAATATTAACTGACTAGATCCTAATGGAAACATCAATTGCGAACAGCCAAAAGGACAGTTACTGTCCCACAAAATGGCCAATTGGCTATCCAAAACAAAACGATATAAGCAATACACACCCACACTCAAAGACAAACCATAACAAAAATAAACCGCGACAGAAGAACCGCACTGGAACGGTCAGTGAAAAGAATTTCACTGGGGCGGGGATGGGGCTGATGGGGTGTGGGGGTTGGGTTAGTAATCGATTTTACGCGGCCGCAATCCTCGCCATTACGTCCGTCACGATTTAGACAAATAATTTGTCCAGTCCGCATGAAGGCTGTGCAACACATAACACAACAAGTTGGCTTCCTTCAAAAAAGGAATCCAATACGTGGGCTGGCATTTTTTCTAAACTTTGGGTTTTGGATTATTTTTAAAACACATAAGATAATCAGTTCACCAGCAGTTTATTTGTAGAACAAATAAATAAATACAAAAATATCGAAACTATTTGTTGTCTAAAGTATTTTAATTGTCTGCAATTAAAAGAAAAACAAAGCATTTTTAGAATAGCTTATTGGTACTCTTATTTAGCAATAATAATCACATTGTTACAAAATCAATAATAAAGCATGATTCGGTGAGAGATGTGCAGTCATATACAATTTAAAAATGTTTTAGAAGTTGCTTCTAGATAATTCTTTAAACTGAATGAGTTATTACGTGCGAAGGTGTATTTTGATTGGTTTTTATTGTTATAGACTAGATTTTGTCTTTTATTTACACAAAAGTATCTTTGGCTAGATTTATCGTAATGTAAGTACTTACTAAAACTAGATCTGCCACGAAAAATGATTCACTTGGGTGGTTATAATAATGGCGGATAGGATTCTCGCGAAGATTAATATAAAAAATAGCCACCATGTTTTCTGTAATTTATGTAAAAAAACACAAGCAAATGACAGGAATATCTGCACATTATAAAATGCTAAAACTTGCTTAAATCAATGAAAACATTTCAATCGTTTAAACATTCATGTATTCGAAAGTGTTTCAAATTAAACTAACAGCTCTGTACCGTTCAGTCCATTATATGACTTATTTTGTGCATCGTTTCAAAGTCTGACTTAGGCTAAACTAATGTAAATGTTTATTTTACGTCGGTTTTCCTATGTGGTTGAATAGTCTCAATGTATTAGTAATATTAGTGCCTACAATTTCCCAAACCTTTTCTGCCCATTGCTAAATGAATACTACATGTATCCAGCTTCAATCTTCCTTTTGTCTATTACATTTTATGTAATAAACAGACAGACGTCTCAAATCCGAAGATTTGGTTTCATGTTTACCAAAAGCGTAGAACGGCGTCTCGGGTTAGAAGTCTTAGTTACATGTTTTTACCTAAAGTTTTACACAGTTACATGTTTTATTTACCCAAAGAAGTAGACAGCTACACAGACTTCTATTTTAAAAACGGACGGTTGTAGTTGATGGCTGATCACGTGATTTGTCCGAGCGCTACTGTAGGTCAATGAATTTTATGTATAGAAAATTACTCTGCAACATCGACAGGGATAAGAATCCAAATACCTACATGAATCTACTTTCACCTAATATGTAAATCATCGTAATAAATGCAGCTTATAATAAAGGAATGAATTTTTACCGCATTCTGCTTTTTCTGATCGGTTTTATGCAGACCTTGTATTTTTCTGAAAAACAAAAAGTTTATTCCTTGACATTCCCATCACGTTACAAAGTCAAAGTAATATACACCCCTGCAAACATTACTTTATTGAGAGAAAATGTGGAGTGTGCAAGGGGTATTATTCCTCAAAACATTACGATAATACACCCGTGCGACACAGTGCATTCTTTTTCATCTCCAAAATGGCTTCTTTTCAAATGAAAATCCTTGATATTTTTTTCTTATTTATATTGCAAACATTGGTTGTGGGCACTCGTTAGGTCCAACTCTGCTAGGTGATTCTTACACACAACCTATGTCTTGGAGCAGAAATAAGAAAATAATGTGTACCCCTATAACCCCAGTTTTCTCTATATAAAGTGGGTTTGAAGGAGTGTTCATTTCACGGACTTTTCATTTTTGTTATAGTGCGTACATTACACTAACACCCTTGCAGTGAGCACTGCTGTTAAGTAGAAGAGAAGGCAATGATTTATATAATAAAAAGTGGGGATTGCAGAGATAAAGATTAGTATTGTAACTCTACTAAAAAGAAAGTTTAGAATGGCTTCACTGAGGCGGTTCTAGCGGACCTCCAATGATCGAGAATAAGGCAAAGAAGACGAATTCTAAAACATGCCACTACATCTGGTTTTAAACCTGTATCAGAAATGTAAAGATTCAACACCTGTTTTTGGGTCGATTGTTTTACAATCGACCCAAAGCTACTAAAAGGCAAATCAAAAAATAATGCTGTTGCCCACGTGACAATCACTGATTTGGGGAAACCAATATTATCATTATAAATAGAAAACGTCGCGCTATTTTTGTCGATGTTACATGTAATTCAGAGTTATCTATAGAGTCTGGTAAGGAATCGTGTGCTGGGTTTCGCAAACACTGAATACCCAGATCAGAATGTGGCACGGAATGTGGCGTCTGCTCAGCCGGCTGTTCAGGACTACACTGTTTGCTTAAATACTGGCATTTAAGGATCAAACGAAATAGGTCAGGCCAATGCCAGGCTGCCTCCGTCATGAAAGGAAAACAAAAACAGTATCTTAATATAGCCCGCGCTCTCTCGCGACGACTTTCGGAAAAACAAATTAATAAAACTGTTAGAAAGAAATGGACGTTTGCACATATGTCTGCTAAGCCGACCAAAAAAAAAGATAATATAACGTTACTTTTCGCACTTCTGCTTATAATATATCTTAGAACCTAGGAATATTTTAGAGCAAAACTTTTAAAGGTGGTATCATTATTAGACATACAGCATAGACCCAAATCGGATAGACAGTACATCGCGTCTGATCAGGACCAGCACTGTTCGCCATACATACAGCAACATTTTCATTTTAGAACATGATTCAGGTCCGTACGCAGACTCTATAAAATGTGGGAAAGGTGCGAATTCCGGGTAATTTGCAGAATGTGAAATACTGCATGAATTTGAGATAATTTTCCCAATTAGGAGGGGTGGGTGGGGGTTGTCACTCCTGCGTACGGGCCTGCATTAATAGCTAGAATGAACAAATTACTTTGTTTAAAAACATTGCACTGAATCACTGTTATTCAGTAGCTGGGTTGAGTGGTGGGACTGAGCGAGAAAATGCGAGAGAGGAGAAACTATGGCGATGTGGATCCTGATAAGCAGAAGCATTCGATGGATCTACACTGTTTGCAAAGGAGAAGTTGGATAAAATGTTATATTACATGCATAACAGAGAAATACTATGATTTCTACCAGATATAATCTTGGTATTTTCCTTTTTGCTGAGAAGAAATATTTCTCTTAGCCGGAGAAATAAATCTCTTTAGCTGGAACTATTTTATGTACAAGATACAAGCTACCGCTTTTGCAGTAAAACCGTTATATTCAAATGCGGGAAAGTTTCGGTCTCGTCGACGTCATTCATGACGTCATTGCAATGGTGTCTGGGAAGACATAAACAGACGTTCAGAATGAGTGACGTTTGGATCGGATGCAACTCTTAAACAAAAGAAAACATGGACATGCGTTTTATCACTGAAACACTTTGTTTCTTCTGTTTATGTTCAAAACTGTAGAAAGCGCTTTCAAAATGGCGGCCATCCAGTTTTTCTTCCACCCAGCTGCTTCTGATTGAACCGTTAATATGAGCTGTAAACAGTCAACTGAACGGAAATTCAGACCAAAATTCAAGATCCATTCGGTCCTTAAAGTCTATGGAAGTACATGTAATATAGAGATTATTCATTTCTCCAATTTGAAATGTGGTATTAATAAACATTGGGGGGGGGGGGGGGGGGGGGTTTAAAAAATCCGTTATCGGATTGTTCTACATGTACCACCCTCGGTATTTCAAACAGGAGATATACATGTACCTGTAATAACTTTTCAAGCACATATCAGTGCATATTGTCTTGCATATGAGGCTAAGCATTATCAATGAAATATTATAAATCTGTTGAGATGATTGGTTATATGTGTATACAGAAGGCGAATAAACACATTAACAAATGATATGTTAATAATTTGGAAAACATCACGAAAACACGCCTATATAATTTTAACCCCCTTGAACCCCACTTTTATATAGTAAAACTGGGGTTTCAGGGGGTATATATACATACCTTATTTTTCTTATTTCTGCTCTAAAATATAGATTGTCGGTACTCGTTAGAACCGCCTCGATAAGGCGGTTTTAACGAGTACCCACACTCTATATTTGAGGCGGTTCTATCGAGTGCCCTAAATCTATATTTTGAGCAGAAGTAAGAAAAATATCACAATTTTTCATCTTAAAGTCTTCATTTTTTCGGCGATAAAAGTGGCAATGTATTTGTATAGGCGTGTTTGCGTAATGTCTTGAAGGAAAATGCTTCCAGTACAACACCAAGAACGTCATTTATTTATTTTTTTTCACTAAATACTTTTCTTTAACGAGTACCCACAATCTACGTTATAAAGCAGTGTTTCTGTTGGTTGTTTTTGTCCGCGTGACTATTGCTGGCTATGAACAAAACCCAGGCCGTAGTGTTTAGTCTTCTCCCTGTGCCATCAGAGGGCTGTGTAAAACGTAAAATCTGGACTGGACTCATGTACGGGGTATTGACTTATCGATCGACACAAAGAAAATCTGGACTGGGCTCGTGTACGAGGCATTCTCTAATACAGTAACTTCACGCCTGCTGTTTATTGTTGCTGACAATTAACAAAATCGAGGGACTGGTTGTTTATAGCAGGTGCAGTGTAAAAAGTAAATTCTGGGCTGTGCTCGTGCAGGGGGGCTTTGGTAAATAGTGTATACCTGATCAGACGCCACATAACGCGGTGTCTTCTCCTACTCTGCTTGCTTAAAATACTGGAATTTAATGGTTCAACGAACAGATCAATTCTCAGTTCAGGATATATTTTCCCAACCTACACTCAGAGACGATTGACCCACCGGTACGCACAGTGCTTTGACTTAATATTTCTCCAACTAAGCTGTTACTGTTACGCAAACAATTCTGCAAATCAACCCAATACAATTATGTAGACATAACTCTACATGGAAATGTACCTAGCTATATAAAAGCGGTTAGTTCAGTCCTTATTAGTTTCTCTGTGTGTTCTTACGTTAGAAAGTCTTGCAAACTAATGTGATTTTTCAGGGCCATAAAAGAGTTGAAACCGACCCGCACACGAGTACTGGTAAACAGCATAGAGAATCTAAGCCTGCCCAGGCAAAGCGGTGCGAGTCGGCTCATCCATGCTAATAAACTCTATTGGTTTCATTGGACGGCAGGGATTGAGGTGAAGGTAAAAGTCCCGCAAATTGGAAGCAACGTCTCCAAAATGACCTTTATAGTGTTGACGGGAACGCTAAACCTTAAATCAATCAATCAATCATTAAATCAATCAGGGCCATAAAATGCTGTTGCTAAAATATTCCTTCTTTTCAGACCAACCATAGATTTAGATAATATGGATACTCGTTAGAATCGCCTCGACGAGGCAGTTTTAACAAATACATATCGATCTACTCAGTGCAATAGCAGTAGTAAAGAAGTTGCATACACCCTTGCGAAACCTTGCATTTTTGAAAAGCCCCATGGATAAATTCAACGTATGCACTGAACTAATATTTTCAGGTTATTAACCCCAAAACGTTTTTGGAAATGACTACCCCCATTTGCCTAGCGTTCCATAAAAGGCACAAAGAAATATTGAATTAATTTTGCAAAAAAGTAGAGACAGAAATCAGAAAAGTAGAGACAGAAATCAGCATGCGCATATGCACAGTCTGGTCAGGGGTTTTGCTGTTTTTGTCAAAATACATGCAGCGAGCAGACGACAATTCTTCCGACTGACAGTGAAGCGCTTGGCATTAATGGGTTATTTACAGTTCAATGGGAAACCCGTTTTATTTATTAACACATTTACGCAGCTGGTCCCTACTAATGATATAGCAGTCTACCAAAGAAGAAGTAGCCATCTAGCGGAGATAACAACGAGGGAACCAATCTATTGATCCACCTGAAGCAAACGCTTGATTGCGTGGCTGAGAAGCGTCTTGCAAACCTTGATGCTGTATTATAGACATTTTCCAATCTCGTCCATATCCTTACCGGCCCACGCAAAAATCAAACAACCACACAGATGAAACAACGGTGAGGACTCGACAGCAACAAAACACTGAAATGCTGGAGCAAAAGAAAACCAACGGTTAAACTCTGATAGACCCAACCAGAGATAGAGCATCAGGTACCAACCAACATTACATATGTAAGCCTTTGCACTGGAACCGCGATAGAATCTGAGGCCTGGCCCATCTTGTGCAGTTACAGAGGGAAGCAAAGTTATCAACCGTCATTGGGTTAACTACCATGCATTCTGTCTGTCGTATAATATTTATGTTGTACCCTATCTTTTTTATATCGAAGAATGATTTTACGAAATTGGGTACTGAAAACATTGCAAGTAAATATTTTTCTGAATTTATATACAAAGTCAATATAAAATTTAGATTACTTGTTGCAGAAGAAATTTAAGTCCAGACGTCTATAAAATTTAGAAAAAGGCTTTGCATAGTTTATGACACCGACAACCTCGACTAAGAAGTTCAACAGTTACCCACAATCACTGCGCCCATCACAAACTCCGCAGGCAACACACCCGTCTACAATAGATAGATGTAAATCCAAAAACGGGACCTCGGTATCAGAAGAATCTGCTCCACGCAACTGAAGTTCTGTGGGAGTAAATTTGACTGATCAAAGTAGAAGTGGAGGCAATGATCAGGAATCGATACAATTAACCCACAGCTCCCATCAGAGACACCAAAACCATCGAAACAGGTATTGTCATTATTTAATAAATCATCCAAATATATTGAATATGTTCTATAAAAGGGTTATCCTTTGGAAGCAAGGAATACACCAAAGAACTAAAAATATGGAGTGTACATGTTTTCTGGGCCAGACTAGCTAGTTTCGGCCAATTAGGCCTCATCAGTGACCCTCAGATATTTTCAAAATTCCACAATGGAATCAATGATCCCAAAGGACAAGAAAATATAATCTACACTATGATGTAGGGCAGGGAGACATTTTACCGCTGCCACACATTCCCACACACCAGCTGTAGTGAAGTTAAATATGTTCTATAAAAGGGTTACCCTTTGGAAGCAAAGAATACACCAAACAACTAAAAATATGGAGTGTACATGTTTTCTGGGCCAGACTAGCTAGTTTCGGCCAATTAGGCCTCATCAGTGACCCTCGGATATAGGTCTTTATAGGTAATGACTTCAATGATTTCAGATTGGTTTTAAACGGATTGGGACATCATGAAGTCTCTTTCATAACAAAACAAAAACAGATCATCCACAAGGGGTGTGCATTCCGTACGCATCGGAATACCCACAATTCGTCTAAATATTTAGTACCAAAACTTAGGTTAATATTGTCAAGTAGACATGACCATAAAGTATAATGTTTATGCTCTTCAAACGTGAAAAAAGCAGTTCTTAAATTACAGGCAAGATAGAGGGAATCTTCCCTACGAAATGGCCATTCAGTTAAATCGTTAAGTTTTTCTTTTATAAAATTATGAGAAAATGTAGTGCATAGGGTGGGAAAATCATAAGGAGACAGACTTGAAGCACGGAAATGTCTGGATTTCAATTTATTTAAAACATCATTAGAATTCTTATAGACCAAAACAGATTTCTCCCTGATCTGTCAAAATAAAAGTGAAGGCAATGACTTTGTCGCAACATTTAATCAAGTGTTTTTTGACTGCAGTAAAACATGAAGTTAATAATTTATAAAGTTCTGTGGTGGTACAAGAGCTTGAATTTCCAATAAACCATGCTGTGTATGGCCTTTTATGAAGTTTGGGTGACCAATATAACGTAGGAAGCTTGTCTTGGTCTTTTGTAACACATACGGCAAACTTGGTGGCTGAATGACAGAATGTGGTCACCAACTACAGCCCTCTCTACAGCAAAAGGCTACAGTTCATAGGCCTTAGAACCATCAAGCTCTTGCTGAAGTGTTCACGAAGTGGAGTCGTTACAAATGACGACATTGTTAGCGGCCTTATCAGCTGGAGCCAAAACATTCTTGAATAACTAGTTGAAGGTGCCGTGAATACGTCTTAGGTTTTTGCGGTAATAAGTCCGTATTTTGAGAGTAGGAAGAAATCCGTTTGTTCACTTGTTTCAGAATGCTTTCTTCTCTGCACTTATTAAAATCAATTTTAGAAGGAAATCGATATTTCGGTCCTTCGAAATTATATTTCATATAAGACAATACACATGAATGCACCGTTTGAACTCTTCAGCAAGCTGTCTAAGTTTTTCATGATCAGAGCCTATTTTTTTTTTAGAAAAACACCACCTGTCAAATAACTATTCTTTGGTTCGAGCAAATTCTACCAGGATCTGCAAATGCAAAATTTCCTTTTTTAACAATCCCTACAGTATTGCCTAAAAGCCTCAGGGACACACTCATATGCCTTAAGAATACGTTCTTTTACCAAATCATAGTCTGAGCTTTGCTCAACTGCCAGCTTGGTGTAAATGTCTCGAGCTTTCCCAACTACAACGCTTTGCAAAAGTAGGGTCAAATGGGGGAATTTAGCATAATCATCTCTTGAAACTGTGTGCATGTACAGTTGATGCCTAATGAGCACACACCGTATATCTTATTCTAATGCCCTTGCATACGTATCGCAACGTTTGATTTGCGACAGTAAATCCAGACATGTAACTTCGCTTCCATTGGGTAGCATTTGGTTTTAGGTTGCTAACAAATCTTGCCGCTTTGAGCAAAATAGTACAATTTCTAACAAATGAACTGAATAAGCGCATTAGATTTTAGATAGTGGATAACTGTATGAAAAAAAAATGTCATTTTTGGAGGTAAATCGGCGGTTTTACGGTCAGACAATTCGTGTTACGGCGACCGTAAAACAGACGATTTACCTCCCTAAATGACCGGCCCCGATAGCTCAGTTGGTAGAGTGTCCGCTCCGGGGAACGGGAGGTCACGGGTTCGATCCCGGGGCGCGACATACCAAAGTCGTTAAAAATGGTTCAGCTGCTCCTCGTTTGGCGCTCAGATTTACAGGGTAGAGCTAGGAATGGTCGAACCAGTGTCTGGATAATGTGACTGGGTGTGATATCATGTAATTTGTCTGGCACATGATACTTCAGTGATGCAGCACTATAAAGTGAGCATTGAGCTCCCTGTCGCAACCAGACACCGTCGTGATATGACTGAAAAATTGTTGAAAGCGACGTTAAACCCGAATTCACACACACACACACACACACACACACACACACACACACACACACACACACACACACACCTCCCCAAATGACAATTTGTTAACACAGTTATCCCCATTCTAGTGCACATTTTCCCTAGTTTTGTTGAAAACAATGCCCTCTTTGCCCAAAACGACAAGTGCACACATATCAACCAATGAAAAGTGGCGTTACATGATGACGTCTGGTTTAGGACTGTATATCACAGAATATACAGTCGCAAATTTTTTATGTTAGCCAATCAGACGTCGTGTTACATACTCAAGTGCATTAGAATATACCTTAAAAATTCCCGTAATGATTATGCCTTGAAACATGGCACTGTAACTGACCCTCAGTAGCTTGAACTACCCCTATCTTAAACACATTTTCATATTCTATAGGCACTTGAGCAAATGGAGTTAACCCCTCTCTTGCTGAATATTCATTTTAGCCACACCCACCTCAGACTTTGAACCAATCAGATTACTTGATGTAATTTGTTCCTACAAAATCATAAACTGAATGTCAAACAGTGTAGATCTTGATCAGATGGCTTCTTCAGAAGCCATCTGATCTGGATCTACACTGTTTCCAAAGATATGGGTTGTCGTGAACAGCATGATAAGAGTTAAATGTATTGACTGTTTCGAAATATTCTACGTCGTTGGTAGAAGCCTCCGTGGTGTAGTGGTTACGCTACTCGCCTTGTAAACCGGGGATCGCAGGATCGATCCCGGGCTTCTCCAGACTTTCGGATGAGTCTTTAAATCGAAGTCCCGTCTCCGTATGACCTTAGCTGTTGGTGGGACGTAAAACTCAAAAACACTCACACTCACTCTACGTCGTTGGCACCAGTGTGCTGTCATACCTTTCATATTCTATGGTTTACTATTTGAATCTTTTGTTCAAAAATAAACATACATTAGAAAAAGTCATTACATCGGAATAATAGTGTTGGATATTGTACTTACAAAATATCTAAAGAAAATGAGAATCTTATTGAAATGACAGTGAAAAAGGTTGGCTGTTAAGTCAATCATACTGTCAAATGGGAATGTGTATTACCTTCGGAAATGGACATGTGAAATAACTGGAGATTTTGTTCAAACAATAATATATTTAATCATTTTCAATGAAAACAAAACATGTTCACGAAAACATGCCTTTATAATTTTGAACCCCTTGAACCCCACTTTATATGGTAAAACTGGGGTTTACAGGGATGAGCCATATTTTTTCTTATATCTGCTCAAAAACATAGATTTTGGGTACTCGCTATAGCGAGGCGGTTCTAACGAGTGCCCACAAGCTGCTTTAAGCAGAATTATGATAAATATCCAAATTTTTATCAGACAAGGTTCAGTTTTGGTGGTAAATTTTCAAAATATTTAAATATGCATGTTTTCGTTACCATGGTGTTCAATTTTCTATGACATGATTTGAAAACAAGAGAAACGCTTAAATGAATCATGTCGATACAATAATCAGTGATTTATTTATCGCATTGAAACCATGGATTGTGGCTACTCGTTAGAACCGCCTCGATGAGGCGGTTCTAACGTGTAGCCACAATTTATGTTTTGAGCAGAAATACGAAAATAATATCACAATTTTTCACTCTGAAGATTTTCGATTTTACGGCGGTACAGTTTACAATGTATAAGTATAGGCTTGTTTTCGGAGCGTGATTTATTTATTTATTTATTTATCTATCGCATTGAAACCATGGAAACATATACAGACGACGCGAATGGACTTTTCATTTGATTTGTATTAGGCGTGGTTGGGCGTATCTTACGTGATCAGGGACTTCCAAATGATATTGGCTTATATGCAGTTGGGCAAGGCTTGCTGCCATTGCAGCTGGTATTAAGGGAAGAAGAAAAAACGTGTTATTTCTTTTGTTTCATCTCTCTCTTTCTCTCTCTCTCACTCTCTCTCTTGTCATTTTCTTTCACCTTTCTCTCAGGGCCCCCGCCCATTGGGGCTTGAAGAAATAAATGGGCTGCATGAAGCTTCCACACAGAGCTGAATCCGACCCGTACACGAGTACTGGTAAACCGCTTAGAGGATCTAAGCCTGCCCTGGCAGTGCGGTCTGAGGCGGACCGTCCATGCTTATAAACCCTATTGGTTTCATTGGGCGACAGGGCTTGAGATGTCATTTCATCTCAGTGTCGGGTAAAAGTCCCACAAAATTTGAAGCAACGTCTCCAAAATGACCTTTATAGTGTTGACGGGGACGTTTAACATCAAATCAAACAAAAATCAAACAAACTTTCATCTTCTCTACTATTCTGTCTCTTTTCTCCGACACACAACGACCCGCAAGGGTTGAGGTGTCGTTAACCCCCTACTAAATCATTCAATCATATGATTTGTAAAACGTGCCTTTGTGAACTTTATAAATTTCATATGACATGACGACGAGTGTAGGAATCCTTTTATCTTATGACAAGTTGGTCATGATGAAAAATATGAAATGCAATATGACTACTTAACAAGTATTGAACAACCACTCTGAAAGTACTTTCAGCTATATATGTCAACCGATTCTTAATGTAAAAAAAAGAGATATCATCGATACTTGGGATTTATATCTAAATAATAGCGGCTGTCGGAAATCCATTTGCAATTAATAACGTTGAATGCCATTAATCGTATATTGATTAATTGATTAAGTTGTTCTGTTGTCAAATTGATAATATTCACAGGTCAGTGTTATTAATATGAGTCAAAAATTTAGTCTTTAATACTACTAGATACAGTAAGATTCCGCTATTAAGACACCTAAATATTAAGACTATGAGACATCTGCTCTTAAAAGCTTATTGAGAAGGTTTCAGTTATTCTTTCTTTGTGTTTTCTGCACTCATTGACCTCTGGTCATAGACCACCTTTGGGACTGTTCAAAAGTGGTCTAAAAGACCACTTTTGAACAGTCCCATAGGTGGTCTTAATATAGGAATTTTACTGTATATGAAACATTTATCCTTATAAAAAAGATCTACATAATGCGTCTATTGTACAAATTCCATGTTTATATTTGTTTATGTTCTTTCACTTAGTTTAGGGAAGCATTCATTAGACAAAGACGGTGATTCTAAAATTGTTTTCAAACGACAATAAAATACAAAAGACAAGTAGGTGTATATATTGCCAAGGACTTAACATTCCAAAAGGTATTTAGTGTGGGCAAACATCATGACATAGACAGTGTATTCATACTAAATCATACAGTTAACAGAAGAAATAAAACTTGTAATTGAAAGTAACAGAGAAAAATGTAGAAATGAAGAGACCACAAAGACTTCGTTCTAGGCGCTATCAGGTATGTGAAAGCCCTTAATATTTCTGTTTCGATTGACTTATTTTGTTGGGATTTAAGGACACTTCGACATCTGTTGGTCATATAGCGTCGTCTACCAGATAATGGAGAAAAGACAAAGTAAGAGGAGATGAAGAAGAGAAACAAGAGAGAACGAGGAAATGGAAAGAAAGTAAAGCTATCAAAGCAATTAAAACATTACCCTTGTACCCTTATGTGCAGCAAGGATCGCACTCCTTGCCCAGCTGTTAGCTTGTATTTGTCGGAAGCCTCGGTGATGCAACTAACACGAGACCTTCCCCTCTCTCAACCATCCCATTAGGGCTAGTGTAGAAAAAGCACGTACAGAGGACCCGCGTTGTAACGACATTCGTTATAACGACAAACCTCGTTATAACGACAATTTCAATGGAATGAATTCTTAGCTCAAGGTTTAGCCTCAATTCCGAAGGGTTTGGGCTTCCCTCGGGTCGGAAATGCCCAAATCGAATCCATAGTCACGAAAGATTCTTGTGATTAAATACTCAAAGAAACAAATGCTATAGATATTTGTTAGAATCGCCTAATCGGGGCGATTCCAACAAATGTCTATAACATTTGTTTCTTGGAGTAATGATGTGGAAAAGACTTTATAACCTATCATACTCCTAGCTGGGATTCTTTATAACGGCAAATTCAATATAACGCCACAATAATAGGGAACAAGGACTGTCGTTATAACGCGGGTCCAATGGGCCTCCGTGGCCTAGTGGATAAGAGCGCTGACTCTTAAACATTAGGTCTCTCACCGCTGAGGTTCGAGTCTCGCTCGGGTAACATGTGAGACGCCAAGTTCTGCAACGGAAGGTCAGATGGTTTTTCTCCGGATACTCCGGTTTTCGCCCACCCCTGATTAACGATCGGCTCGATGTGAGTGAAATAATCTTGAAAGGGCCGTAAAACCAAAACCAAACCTTTCTCCTCTGTCCCCCGCTTTCATCTCCTCTACTGTCTCTTCTATCTCTTCTCTCCCTTTCCCTGGGAGACGACACAAAATGACCCACAAGGATTGACCAACCCCAAAACAACCAATCAATTCGCTTTTCAACCAACTTCTATTAGTCTTCCTTTGGCAAGAATCTAGCTAGCAAAGAACTTCGGGCTAACGTCGCGCCGACAGCAATAAGACGTAGCAACGTTATAACGCTGTCCGCCCGGCATTGTCCCGCTGTTTTATGCTTGCTATACTAAATTAGGCCAAGGTCAGTAGGTATTAACGCTTTCATTCAATAGTGAAAACAACGACAATTGTGTGGGCTTGAGATGTCATTTCATCTAATAATAATAATAATAATAATGTCTTTATTTAACGAGGATGACATATTAAGCATAATTACTTATCTAACATATGGTCCTCTATAGTAAAAACAAACATACAAACTATTTACAATAAGACTGTACAATATACATGGACAACATAAGACAATATGCAATATCTAAAACGTCTAGGAGGACTCTTAAGATTACAAAGCAACAATAATACTCTAAATAGAGTTTGGTAGAAAATGATATGTTTGGTGGTTGTATCAAATGGTGCAAAGTAAGATTTGAGTAAATAAAAGTTAAATATATTGATCTAAGATGAATAAAAAGTTATATCACTGTAAAAAAGATAAAAAATAGTGCTTCATTCAGTTCCATTAAAATTATGCATGAAGTACTTAAAATGTCATTTGGAAAGCACTTGTTGTATATATTATAAAACCATTGATGAGACTTTTCATCACTATCACAGTCAATCACAGTTAATCTTTATTGCACTTATCATTTTGAGTATATCCCCATATGATTAATTATGCCATGCGAGGCTAGATTAAAACACAGAGCTCAGAAGAAATGAGTGTGCACATTCCAAATTGCAAAGATGTTCCTTAGGTCCTATGATACACATCGCTCCGAAGTCAACAAAAATGTCCACAGCCTGACACCCAACCTGTGAGTGACCATGCCTGAAAATGACAACCAGCAGACAAATCCGTGATAAATTCGGAACGACGTGTACCATATTCTTGATAAAGGATTGATAAAGGATCTAAATATTAAATCAACCTGCACATGCCACACAGAATGGGATTTAGTTAATCTTTAAGAATCAGAAATGTAGGGTTGATTGGATTTTTAAATGTAAGACTATTTGTCTTTATTTAAGAGAAAATTTTGACACCCCAATGACGAACAGTAACCTCGCGACATCTAAGTTCAGCTCATTCGCTACACAAAGATATCGGTCACGAAGCCAATACTCGCCACTGAAGCTATACCAGACTATTTTTGTCTTTATTTTAGAAAAAGAAATTGGATACCCAAACGATGAATAGTGACCTCGTGACATCTAAGTTCAGCTCGGTCACGAAGCCAATACTCACCACGGAACCATACCAGATTTTTTTTTTTATTTTAGAGAAAATTTGGATACCTCAATGAAGAATGTCGGGTAAAAGTCCCACAAAATTGGAAGCAACGTCTCCAAAATGACCTTTACAGTGTTGACGGGGACGTTAAACCTCAAATCAAACAAAAAAAAAACGACAATTGTGCCACGCCACGAGAAAACCTGTTTTTGACATTTGCGAACAGTCAGCCTATTGATCAGCACCATTGTTTTCGCTGCTTGGACCGGCACAACACTTCAGGGTGCCGTTGTTTAACCCTTTTTGTACCTTATGGAATCCTCTGCCTTATATATCGCAGGAGTCCATTGTAAGATTTAGGGGTGTCAGGCTGTGTTTTCATCAAAATTTATTTGGAAAATGACTTAACTTTTAGCAAACAGTGGAGGCTCTGATCAGACGCCGCGTTCTGCGGGGTCTGATCTGGGTCTGCACTGTTTGCCAGGGCATCCCTTAAGTGGTTCCCAGTACAAAATGGGTTAAGGCCTCATTAGCTTAACGAGCTCGTAACTGGTCAAATACTTAACTGTTCTGGCAACTACAATATCTAAATTTGTTATTTTTGCTGAAAAAAATGTGAGTAGCTTACTCACATTTTTTTTCAGCGAAACTATTAACATATTTGCCATATTAAATGATCAAAGTTTTTTTATGATTTGTATACTAACGAAGTCTTCGCCAAGTTTTGTAACGGAAAGTCAGGTGGTTTTTCTCCGGATACTCCGGTTTTCTCCCACCTCTGATTAACAACCGGCTCGGTAGTGTGTGTGTGTGTGTGTGTGTGTGTGTGTGTGTGTGTGTGTGTGTGTGTGTGTGTGTGTGTGTGAATTCGGGTTTAACGTCGCTTTCAACAATTTTTCAGTCATATCACGACGGTGTCTGGTTGCGACAGGGAGCTCAATGCTCACTTTTATAGTGCTGCCTCACTGAAGTATCATGTCCCAGACACATTACATGATACCACACCCAGTCACATTATCCTGACACTGGGTCGACCAGTCCTAGCTCTACCTCGTAAATCTGAGTGCCAAGCGAGGAGCAGCTATTACCATTTTTAACGACTTTGGTATGTCGCGGTCCGGGATCGAACCCGTGACCTCCCGTTCCCCGGAGCGGACACTCTACCAACTGAGCTATCGGGGCCGGTTACCGGCTCGGTAGAAGTGAAATTATCTTGAAAGGGCTGTTTGCTTACAACCCATGAATTTAAGGGTCAGATACCACAGTGTGTGATCATGATCCACACTGCTGGCTTGCATTACAGGAATTTCAAGGTTTAACGAAACAGTCTAGGTCCCTTTCCAGGTCACACTCCGAATGAATCGACCCACCACTGCTCACAGTGCTTTGATTTATAATGAAACTATAGAGTGATGGTAGTGTTCAACACAGAATTGCTGATCAGACTGCGCGGATGCTTAGGCTGCTCTGCACCTTTATTCGAAAATGGTATAATACCCAGCAGGCACATGACGAAATTGTGACGTCACATCAACGTCACAACAACGTCATGACGTTTATGCAACGTCACATCAACGTCGGTGCAACGTGTTGCACCGATGTTGACTTGACGTTGCCCCCAGTGACGCGTGCCTGCTGAGATAGGCTTTCTCACGACAAAATAATAGAATCTTTAAGAAAAACGACTCTTTAGTACATGTGTATACCAATAGCTTCAGTATTTGCTTAAAAATCATGTTATGTTTACTTTTCCTTTCAACACTGTTTTGTTCGTATTCAAAACAACCTCCTGTTTCTATGGCCGTTTCAATTTTAATTAGTGCCTAGTACAAATAGTGTCACCTCGAATGGCAGAACCTGACATAAGTATAATCATTATGTTGTTTCATAAAGCTTGTGTGAGATTTAATGCCCCCTTCAACACTGTATAGGTCATTTTGGAGACGTTACTTCCAATTTGTATGACTTCTACCCGACATTTAGTTGAAATGACTTCCCAAGCCCTGTCCCCAAATGAAACCAATAGGGTTTATAAGCATACTTACACCGCTTCGCCTGGGCAGATCCTGTACGCGGTTTACCAATACTCGTGTGCGGTCGGTTTCAGCTCTGCGTGGAAGCATCATGCAGCCCATCTATTCCTTCAAGCTCCGATGGGCGGGGGCCGTTGTGTATACATGTACATCTGGCAAGTTTACATTATATTACTATATAACTCTCTCTCTCTCTCTCTCTCTCTCTCTCTCTCTCTCTCTCTCTCTCTCTCTCTCTCTTAACGCAGGTAGACTATTCCGTTTTCAGAAATTCACTCGGATAATACAGTCAATTTATTCATCATTGCAAAAATGGCATTTTTTTCTGACGAAAATTGGGATATTTTTTTATTATCATTATTTCTGTTGCAAATATAGATTATTGGTGCTCGTTAGAAACACCTCAATGAGTCGGTTCTATTGGGTGACCACAATCAATCTTTTATTAAGCATAATTAAGAACCCTGGTGTATATCTGAAACACTATTACACCGAGTTTTCTTATCAATAAAGGGGAGCTTACATGGGTGTCTATTATACATCCTTGATCACGGGTTGACATAAGTTTCTCTAACCATATTAGCACTCAAGTTTCCAGCCACATCACGAAAACACGTCTATATAAGTCAGACCCCCATTGAACCCCAATTTTATATGGTAAAACTCGGGTTTATAGGGTTTAACTTTATTTTTCTTATCTTATCTCTGTTCTAAAATATTGATTGTGGGCACTCGTTAGAACCGCCTCGATGAGGCGGTTCTAACTTGTACCCACAATCTATATTTTGAGCAGATGTAAGAAAAATATCAGAATTTCTCATCTTATAATATTCGTTTTTTCGGCGGTAAAATGTATAATGTATTTGTATAGGCGTGTTTTCGTATAGTTGCAGACTATTCATGTAATACCTCGACCGTGTGGCTCGGTAGCTCAGTCAGTAGAGTGTTGAGAGAGAAGCCCTGGGTTCGAGTCCCGGTCGAGTGAATGAGTGTTTGAGTTTTACGTCCAACCAACAGCTAAAGTCATACGGAGACGGGACCTCGGTTTAAAGCGAGTCCCGGTCGAGCCATGTTCTTTTTCCTACCCTGTGGCATTCATATTTTCAGAAATTTCTGTCTGTGGGACACAGTTGTAGGTCTGCATCAGTCAAGGCTACCCGCGGAGTCTAGTAGTGATTTGCACGGTTTTCATTTGCAGATAACATCGCCTGTTCGACATGATCATTTTCAGCTTGTGCCATAGTTCATTTAGAATTTATGACCTTCGAAAATAAAACTACCATTGTGAAGGTTTGGTGTCATTCAATATTTAAACAATACGTTCCACTCAAGGGTTTGCGCAAATAGAAATGAAATAAAAGCGCAAGTTGTCAAAGCGCTCGTTTTGACATAAGTCGTGTCACATCTAAACCTGGCATCGGGGTCTTCAGAGATCAGCGGTTTGATACAAGATCAACTCTCTTGGTGAATCAAAATATCGGCAGAACAAACCGAATGGACAGCAATGAGACGAATCAGACTGTGCTCATCTAAGTCTTCTCTGAATGCACAAACTATAAAAAGAGTAATTTTTCTCAAGATGCGACTTGCCTCATATTGGCATACGGGAGCGTTTCAACGGAAATGTTTAATGTCTATGATTTTGGATAGTGGGATTTACCTGAAAAAAAACTGGACTTCATAAAATACGTAGTTTCTGGTTCAGTTTCAAATCATACGCATAAAATGATTATTACAATAAAAAAAAGGATTACTGCAAACGTTATTACATCGAGGGCGTAGTTCATGATCAGTGATACATTATGGCAATTGAATCTGCCACCTAAATGACGTATACAGTGTTGACGGGGACGTTAAACCTCAAATCAAACAAACAAACAAATCTTCCACCTAATAAGTGGGGCAGCCCCTATGTGCTTTTTGTGCCCGGTTACCTTCAAATCAGTCATCTAATAAGTCTGGAATGGTCCATTTCCATGAATAGAGTTGTCAGGTTTGTTTAGTTTTACAAAAAAATGTATGTATGTACTTCAAGCAAACATTGTAGACCCAGATAAGCGGCGTCTGATGTGGGTCTTCACTATTTGCTAATGTCCCAAAAAGTGACACTATATATAGGCATATGGGTTAATTGGAACATTTAATTGGACAAATATTGAAACTCGGTTGAAGTAGATCAGTGTATTACTTGCTTTTGTTGTGCACCGGCCCCGATAGCTCAGTTGGTAGAGTGTCCGCTCCGGGGAACGGGAGGTCACGGGTTCGATCCCGGGCCGCGACATACCAAAGTCGTTAAAAATGGCACTAGCTGCTCCTCGCTTGGCACTCAGATTTACGGGGAAGAGTTAGGACTGGTCGACCCAGTGTCAGGATAATGTGACTGGGTGTGGTATCATGTAGTGTGTCTGGGACATGATACTTCAGTGAGGCAGTACTATAAAAGTGAGCATTGAGCTCCCTGTCGCAACCAGACACCGTCGTGATATGACTGAAAAATGGTTGAAAGCGACGTTAAACCCGAATTCACACACACACACACACACACACACACACACACACACACACACACACACACACATACTCGCTTTTGTTACCTGATCTTAGCACTCTCTTGACCGTTTGTCTACAAATATTGAAACATAAACGTTGCCTTGAATTTGGCACCGTGTTTGTTTGTTTGATTTGAGGTTTAACGTCCCCGTCAACACTGTATATGTCATTTTGGAGACGTTGCTTCCAATTTTGTGGGACTCTTACCCGACATTGAGATGAAATGACATCTCAAACCCTGTCGCCCAGTGAAACCAATAGGGTTCATAAGCATGGGCGGTCCGACTCGCACCGCTTTACCTCGGCAGGCTTAGATCCTCTAAGTGGTTTACCAGTACTCGGGTGCGGTCGGTTTCAGCTCTGCGGGGAAGCATCATACAACCAATCTTCAAGCCCCGATGGGCGGGGCCGACGGAAGAACATGTCTCAGTCGATATGCAGTTGTCATGAACTCACAACTCTGGCTGTACAAACATCACAAAAAACAAGCCTAATAAATTTGGCACCCTTAAACTTACTTTCATATGGCAAAACTTGTGTATATAGGGGTATACAATATTTTTCTTATTTCTGCTCAAAAGCATGGATTGTGGGTTCTCGTTAGAACCGTTCGCCTCGCCGAGGCGGTTCTGAAGAGTTCCCACAACCTATGTTTTCGAGCAGAATTATGAAAATATCTGAAGGTTTCCATTTTTTTATTATTATTTTATGGTAAAACTTTCAGTCTATTTGAATAGGTGGTTTTCGTTATGTTGATCCTCTTTTCCGTGACACGGCTGGTATTTTGTATTGTGTGACATGCAAAATATAGGCAAAAAGGCAAATAATACGGAGTTCATATTTTGCTACCTTTTGTCATTAAGTCAGGTAGCCAATGCCGAACTGAAAAGTATACCACTGACCCGAATTTATAAGCTCCTGGTTTGAAACAAAGAATGAGGAAAAATGTAGAGTTTTAGTGACGTATTCAACATCCATAAAATCTGTGTGAGAAAATACTTTCTTGCATTTTTCACAAGCTATCGATTTTTTTTTTTTTTTTTTTTTTTTTTTGAGATATTTTTTAATTTTATTTTATTTTTTCCTTAATTATGTTTAAACATGAGGTATGGGTGCTCGTTAGAACCGCCCTAATGAGGCGGTTCTAACGAGTACACATAATCTCTGTTTTAAACAATAACAACAATAATGATAATACTAATAATGTAATATAATATTGTATATAATATTGCATGTACTAGAAAACACCATTTTTTTCTGTATATAAAATCGGGGATTACAAAGGTTTTCATTACCTGATTATACATATGTAATCATGAAAAATAGAAAGACTATAACCTTGTGATATTATATACATGTTTCTGGAGAAACTGATTAAGTTGAAGGGGAAGGATAAAGGACAGCGGTGTTGATAATTAAACTATGAAAGAATCTAAAGCAGTGAAATTTACAAACGTATTTCAAGCATTACCGGATCCACATGAAACAACGCTAACTTCCGTTAAGGAGATTGAATCAGAACTACAGGATATCAGTGAAGAGGTAACACACCCGAAATTCTTACTTCCAGCGTTAAGCCCGATGGATACATGCAGAAGGCAATATAGTTCAAACGCCAATATGATTGCATTTGACGTTTTTTTTTTTTTTTTTTTTTGTATGAATTGAGGTTTTGCGTCCACAGCCAGACGATTTAGGTCATTATGGAGACGTTGCTTCTTATTTCGTGGAACTTTTACCCGACGTTTAGATTAAATGACATCTCAAGCCCAACCGCCCAATGAAACCAGTAGGGTTTATTTGCAGGGCGCTCCGACTCGCACCACTTAGACCTAAGCAGTTTATCAGTATGCATGCTTCGTGATGCCGATGCTGTTGCGTAGATGCGGCGTGTTATACTTAACACTTACCCTGCTGAATAGATTAATATCCGCGCCATTTTCTGACTATTCGCCAATCTGCCTCATTATTCCGTTCTTTTTCTCGTTGGTTCGTGTACGTTGCTTCCTTTCAGCTGTCATTTAAGTTTTTTTACCATTCATTTCTTAAATAACTCATTACGATAACACATCCGTGCGGCATAGTGCATTTTTTCATATCTCCAAAATGGCTACTTTTCGGATGAAAATCTGTGATATGTTTGTTATTTTTACTTCAAACATAGGCTGTGGGTGCTCGTTAGAACCGCCTCATTGAGGCGGTTCTAACGAGTACCCACAACCTATGTCTATGAGCAGAAATAAGGAAAATAATGGACACCCCACTAAACCCCATGCAGTTTTCTCTATATAAAGTGGGGTGTAAGGGGGTGTTCATTTCACGGACTTGTTAGCGTGATGTGATGAGCCTTTTGTAGTTGGTTAAGTCAGCAAATATCTAGGATTGTTCACTGGTCAAGAAAAAATCTATAAAGAGAATTGCTACGTTTTAAAGGACGTGCATTGTGCGGAGGAGTTGGCTTTCAGGAGTTCATCAGGCCGCCGTTCGGTTTAACAAACGCCTCGACGACTTTTCTCCGAATGGATGGCCATTAAATACGACAAAAAAGTCACTGTTCACTTTCTAAGACAACGCCTACATTTTTATATGTCATTAAAAATCATCTGTCAACATTTGTAAACATCATAGTCGACATACTCGCATGTTCAGACAACCTTTGGAACTGTTCGAATTAGGTGACTGGTTTGATTGTTTCTCATTCTGCCCAAAGTTACTAAGCACAAAAAAGCTCTTCAGTGCTGATATCCACGTAACTATTACTGATTTGTAGGAAATCCGGGTAACGGTTATTTATAGAAAATAGCCGCGTTATTCTTATATTGGTCTGACGTTAGTGTTTTGCGTAAGAGTGTTATCAATAAAATCTCGACTGGAATCATGCGCTTGGTTTGGCAAACAGGATAGACCAAGACTTGATGGTCTGATCAGGGCTTACACTGTTTGCTTGTAAAGTAAAGGGGTCTGATCAGGGTCTATACTCATTATTTACACTACAGGAATGTAAGCATCACGAAAATATGCCTATATAATTTTACCCCCCCCCCCCCAATTGAACCCCACCTATATATATAGTAAAATTGGGGTTTACAGGGGTAAACCTATTTTTCTTATTTCTGCTCCAAATTATAGATTGCGGATATTCGTTCGAGTACCCACAATCTATATTTTGAGCTGAAATAAGAAAAATATCACACTTTTTCATCTTAAATTTTCGTTTTCAGCGGTAAAGTTTACAATGAATTTGTATAGGCGTGTTTTCATAATGGTGTTAAACGAAATGTTAACAGTCTATGTCACCGGTCAGGATCAGTTTTCGAGCCGACACTCAGAGACAGTCGATCCAGCAGTGATGTCAGTGCTTTGATTTTTTAAGAAAAATACTCACAATTGTACCACTTTAAGGTCTTAAAAAAAAAACACAAAATGGTAGTTTTATAGATAGATTAATCAAACAGACACGTTTTAACTGGAGAAATAAAATAAGCGATACTGGTGGGAAAGTCAACATCATATGTACATGTACGGTAAAATTCCTATATTAAGACCAACATAGGGCGGTCTCTTATTAGTGGGGGCACTGGGTGTAGTAAACACAATGAAAGAATAACGGAAACCCTTTCAATAAGCTTTAAAAGCAGATTTAGTCTTAATTTTAGGTTGTCTTAATAGCGGAATTTTACTGCACGTAGATTAATCAAACCGACAATAGAATGGACCGTATGAAGCAAACTGGGGCCTTCGGTGTGCACTCAGTGAAGTCTCAAGTCAGCACTAACGTAACCAGACTCTTCACTGACTGTATGAAGATCAACTGACTGTGTCGGGGTTCTTTCGAAACATCAACCCTTGAGGGTCATTTTTGGCGTCTCAAGAGAAAGGGAGAAAGCAATGGAAAAGATGGTAGAGGAGATAAAAATGAGGGATAGGGAAGTTGGATGCCCCACTGGCACAAAATACACGACACTTGCCTTATTCAACCAACTCAGACTGCATGGGGATGTTCTTTGTCAATAGCCATCCATATAGCACATAGCGATGATTCTTATCAGAAATGCGCAGTCTGATCTGAGTCTTCACTTGGCGCACATACTCGAAGATCCCATTTTGCTTGACACGGCCTATGTATACATTATAGGGAATTTTTTGTGTTAAGGTTTTACGTCTCCGTAAACACTATTGAGGTCATTTCGGAGACGTTGCTACGGATTTTGTGGGCGTTTATCCGACATTGAGATGAACGGGCATCTCAAGCCCTACATCCCAAAGAAGACGTGCTAAGGTTTAAGGAGCGGTCCGACTCGCACCAGGACAGGCTCATACATGTACATCACGGGTAGCAAACTACATAATCGGAGCCGAGCCAGTGGCTCCGAAAGACAAATGTTGTGTGGGCCTACAGGGGCACGTGCGGCTCTTTGTCATGACAGGCCATAAGGGTAGGTTGATCATTCATCATACAAACAAAGGAGAATGTCATGTTGTTCTCATGTCTCTTAACTGGTTTTCTACCTAACTGAAAGTTGGTAAATGTGAACGACCTTGTCTGAATCACTTGTGGCGTGAGGTGACCGGTGTCGAATCAACAGATCTGCAAAGGAGCATCGCAGCAATTATCGGCTGATTTTTCTATGAAATCCGCATGTATCGCAATGTTTCGCATTATTTATGTGGACCTGTTCTGATCTCTCAGTTCACGAAAAATACGAGGGTAGGCTGAAAAGTTCTGAGCCTGACCAAGAAGCAGACATCGAACAGCCATGAAATTTTGTATTCATTAAATCCAAACCTTTATTACTTGATTTGACTCAAATGAGTTCAAGTTTACCTGCAGTAACGTAGAAATTCTAGTCTTTGAAAATTGATACTAGCACGTTTTTGAGAAAATGGACAAAATCTGGCATCGTGGTGTCAGCAAGTATCTCCATAAAAAGGGGTTCGCTCCTAAGGACATTCATGCCGATATGGTTGCTACATTAGGGGATGATGCTCCTTCGTATGCAACCGTGAAAAGGTGGGCAGCAAATTTTAAGATGGGCAAGGACAGCCTTGAAGATGATGACCGGTGTGGACGACCGACAACGGCAAACACTGAGGAAACCATCAGCCTAGTGCACAGGTGATGGATGACAGGCGTTTAAATGTGAATCAGTTTGCTAGCACTGTTGGCATCTCCCGTGAACGAGTAGAGAACATTCTACAACGTGAATTAGGAATGTCGAAGGTTTCCGCCAGATGGGTGCCACGGCTTTTGACGCCTGACCAAAAGTTGACCAGACAGAACCTGTCACAAGCCAACTTGGCTATTTTTGAAGCAGACCAAGATGGTTTTCTTGACCGTTTTGTCACTCAGGATGAGTGTTGGGTTCATCACTTTGAGCCAGAGACCAAAAGACAATCCATGCAATGGAAGCACCCTGGCTCACCCCTCCAAAGAAGGCAAAGGTCGTCTCCTCTGCAGGGAAGGTGATGGCATCAGTGTTCTGGGATGCCAAAGGTATAGTATTCATAGATTACCTTCAAAAGGGCAGAACAATTAAACGGGAGTATTATGCAGATCTGCTAAAACAATTGCGAAAAGCAATTAAGGCTAAACGACCCGGAAAATTGACAAAAGGGGTCTTGTTCCATCATGATAATGCGCCTGCTCATTAATCGGTTGTCGCAATGGCTGCTGTGCATGACTGTGGCTTCACACTTGTCGATCACCCTCCGTATTCACCTGATCTAGCTCCATCAGATTATTTCCTGTTTCCAAACGTGAAAAAGCACTTGGCTGGGCAGCATTATCGGTCAGACGAGGAGGTGATAGCTGCTGTGGAGGAGTTTTTCAGGGACCAAGATGAGACCTTCTGTACCACTGGGATCCAAGGACTCCAGCATCGCTGGAGGAAGTGTGTGGACAGGAAGGAGACTATGTTGAAAAAATAAGGCACTTTCGGCATGGACAAACCATTGGATCTTGGTCAGGCTCAGAACTTTTCAGCCTACCCTCGTAATAAAAAAAATGACAATGAAACAATGCAAATTTCGAACACTTGTAAAATGGCTCTGATCGTGTAAGGTGGCTCGGAATATACCGATCGGCTTTGGTATTAAGAGTCATTGCAGACGTAATCGAAATTTGCGTTATTTTGTGGTCATGTTTTATTTTTCGGGAACTGAGATTAAACAATAGATAGGTTCAATCGTAAATAATGCGAAACATTTCAGGCACATACGGATTTGATAGAAAAATCAGCCGGGAGTTGCTGCGATATTCCTTTGAGGATCTGTTGACTCACTACCGGCCACCTCACGCCACAAGTGATTCAGACAAGATCCTTCATATTTTACAACTTCTCATTGGATATACGGCATATGCGCGCTAATGCGATAAGAAAGATGATGGTAGTCGCTTTTTACCACTTTGACAAAGATGCTTTTGTAAATTGTGTCGACGCTTGGTGGTAGTGGTGCCTATCGCATAACTGCAGTGCAACTGCACATCTGTGCAACATTGCGACATCATTTGCTGTTGTGTGCTGTACAAAGGCTCGGACCAAGAGCCAGAGGCCAGGTAGCACGGGATGATTGCGCATTTGGAGAACGACATGGTAGAAGATATAAAGTACCATTATGTCATGCGGAGACACACATCACCTATGTTGCTTTATTATACAAATTGTCATACATAATTTAAACTATTAGTATTTGTGATCTAGTCAAGAATAAAAAAAAAATATTAGAAAAAAAAGAACTTTCCATTGAGTAAGAAATCTGTTAAGAGACATGAGAACAACATGCGAACAGCATGGCATTCTCCTTTGTTTGGAATATATATTTACCTCACAAAACAAACTTTTACGATGAATGATCGTCTGTCATTACAAATCGATATATTCAGAGCCGCACGTGCGCCGGAGGACGCAGGTAACATTTGCCATACACGGTTGTTTATTTCCACGACTTATTACAGTAAATATTGTTATACTGAGGCAAAAGTTCTGATGAATCTTGGTTTGTGATTTTCAGCAAACTGGGTAAGTAGCTGGGAAAGCAAGTTTGACTTTTTCAAAAACACGTTATCGGTTTTCATGCATACAATGATTCGAGCCGAACCATGAGAAAAGACTAAAGAAAAATAACCCATAGCATGTTCCGCTTTATGTTCTTTGAATGAGCGTTAACAAAATGTGGGTCGATTGTTTATCAATCGATCCAGAATTACCAAGGACAGAAGTTCTTCAGTGCTGATGTATGCGTCACAATCACTGATCTGTAGGAAATCTAGGTAACGGTTATTTATAGAAAATAGCCGCGATATTCGATCAGAATGTTGCGAAATATTTTTATCTATTGAATCTGTTTCAGACCGGAATCGTGTCTTGGATTTGGCAAACAGTGTAGACCCTGATCAGACGCCGCAGAACGCGGCGTCTGATCAGGATCTGCACTGTTTGCCTGCAGTTAAGGAAGTTAAGACTTAAACGAAACAGCCTGTTCCCGTTCAGGACCCTTTTTCAGCATACACTCAGAGACAACCGACTCACCAGTGCTGTCAGCTCTATGATTTATAACGCTAGATTAATGACTTCCTGTCAGAAGCTACCTCAATGGCTCTTCTAGACGACTGCTGGGGGCAAAGGCCCTTGTAAAACAGGGCGCATGCGCAGGCTCGCCTCAGCCTTTGCTGGTCGCCTGTGCTATAGGTACCTTTTCTTTTGAACCGGCTCGTTCAAGGTTGAACACGCGGCACACTGTGAGTTTTGGGTGGTAGTTGCAATGTCTGCTGGTGTTTTTTCTGTTTGTGTTTTTTTTTTGTCTTTGTGCTGGTGTCGAACTGCCAGTCGGTTGCCTATTACACTATGCACTGTGAACCAGAATCAGTCTTTCGTTAGGATAACACGCCCTTTTGACATAGTGCATTGCTTCATATTCCCAAAACTGATATTTTCTGATGTAGTTTTGTTGAATTTTCTGACTGTTGTAAATTATAGATGCCCGTTAGAACCGCCTTATTGAAGCGGTTCTAACAGGTATCTACAATCAATGTTTCGTATCAGAATTAATAACAACAACATACACCCCTTTAAACCTCAGTGTTCTCTATATAAGTAGGGTTTAAAATGGTGTTTTACATGGACTTGATTAAGTGATAAACTATGGTGATGGTAGCACATATTTCTATGCACTGCACTGTTTGGTTTCAGGCTCCAAAATCAGCACCTCCAGCTAGGACTAGTTCTCTCCGAGTGGCGCACAAATCACACTCCAAAGATGTGTTTTCAATCAGTCTGGACGATATCTATCAATCAGCAGAACGAGAGCGCCTGTCATACAGCGCCGCCTGCAGGCGACAAAATCTGGAGCATGCGCAAAGCCAGACACAATTCTTCCGCCATGAAAATAACACGGTGACGTTGTCACGACCGAACACAAGCGCCAGTTATATGATTTCGACGCCCCTGAGCGCATGGAGTGAGCCACAGATTTCAAGACCGAGTTCTCTGGTTCGGCATTCAGGTATAAGAATGAGGAAGTCGAAATAAAAGAAAAGTACAGAAATGATTCGCTGTCATGAAATGAAAGCGTAACGCATACATTTATCGGTAACTGTATAATTTGCATAATTGTGCACAAAATCCACACCGCTCTCAATTTATGCACATTTTGAGGTTATCACTTACCATCACGAAAACGTGCCTATATTTTTCTAAAACCCCCTCCCCCTTCTCGAACCCCACTTTTATATAGTAAAACTGGGGTTTACAAGGGTATATATTATTTTTCTTATTTCTGCTCCAAAATAGAGTGTGGGTACTCGTTAGAACCGTCTCATAGTGGGTACTCGTTAGAACCACCTCTATGAGGCGATTCTAACGAGTACCCACAATCTATATTTCTGAGCAGAAATAAGAACAATATCACAATTTTTCATCTTACAATGTTCGTGTTTTCTTCGGCGGTAAAGTTAACAATGTATTTGTATTAGCATGTTTTCTTAGTGAGCGCCAATACATTTCCAAGACAGACGGCAATCTATGTTTCCCTATTATTTTGTAGTGAGAGCAAGGGACTCGTCAGAATACATAGGGGCTTGAAGAAATAGATTTTGTTGCATGATGCTTCCACGCAGAGCTGAAACCGGTCGCACATATGAGTACTGGTAACTTGACCACTTAGAAGGTCTAGGCCTGCCGAGACAAAGTGGTGCGAGCCGGCTCGTCCATGCACATAAACTTTATTGGTTTGATTGGACGGCAGTATTGAGATGTCATTTCAACTCAATATCGGGTAAAAGTCCCACAAAATTGGAAGCAACGTCTCCAAAATGAACTAAATAGTGTTGACGGGGACGTTAAACAACAAATCAGAATACAACATGTGTATCGTCTGTACATGTTATATATTATACAATTCACATGTAAGCCCCCGCCCATAGGGGCTTGAAGAAATATATTGGCTGCATGATGCTTCCACGCAGAGCTGATTCCGGCCCGCACACTAGTACTGGTAAGCAGCTTAGAGGATCTAAGCCTGTCCAGAAACCGCGGTGCGAGGCGGACCGTCCATGCTATTAAACCCTATTGGTTTCATTGGGCGACAGGGCTTGAGATGTCATTTCATTTCAATGTCGGGTAAAAGTCCCACAAAATTGGAAGCAACGTCTCCAAAATGACCTTTACAGTGTTGACGGGGACGTTAAACCTCAAATCAAACAAACAAATACAACTCACATGTACTTTCAAGCCCTATGTTCTCAGAATAATTTCAAGCCGCGGAGAGTAAATCAGGCTTGGCAATGCATATGAATCGTCTACTAGCACGACGGTCCACAATTGAAGCCGAGTTGTATTTTCTCTCAACTAGATCCATTATCGCGCTGCATAAATTAATTAAGCCACTCCCATTGCTGATTTTCAGCCAATCAAATTACTTGATATGATATTTGCACGCAGTACACAAACTGCATCACTTCACAAGCCATTGTCGTTCAGGGTTCAAATAATTCTGCTTTGTTTATCACCTGGTTTTATGGGATCACAAGTGTGCCTCTTTGTCTTCTAGAATTCGCGACCTTTATGCATTGCTATAGTAATGTGCGAAACGGGAGAGGCAACTCTTTGAAAACTGATAGGCAAGCTTATAGTATGGCAACGCTCCATTGTTTGTCTGTCGTCTGTTGTCTGCCGTCTGTTGTCTGTTGTCTGTCAATATTTTCAAACATCTTCTCCACTGAAACCACTGCGCCGATTAAAGTCAAATTTCATATGGAACATCCATGGGATGGGGGAACGAAAGTTTGTTTGCGGGGTTCAGGTCACATGACCAAGATGGCCACCATGCCCATATATGATAATGATAATGATAATGTAGAATTGGGGACTCGGGCCCATCACAATTTGGACACATGGACGATTGTATGGGAGAAAGTCACAATTGTGTATTTGTCGAATACTACTGAAGCCTGTGATAAGAAAATTGGTAGATGCAGTTAGCTTACTGAGTGCATTAAACTACATGAATATTCAAGTTCAAGGTAATTCTTTGACCTTGGCCAAAGGTCATTCAGAAGTGAAAATTAAAACTTATCTTCCTCAGAAACCACTAAGCCATTTGTAACAAAATTTCATGTAAATGAATTTAGGGACAAGAAAATGAAAAATGATCAAAATGAGTTCGGTCACATCACCAAAATGGCTACCTTGCTTATATAAGGTATAAACCTTTCAAAAATCTTCTTCTCCTAAACCAAATAGCCGATTGTCATGAAACTTGGAAGGTAGCAATGGGACTCTGGGCCCATGATAGTTTATTCAAATGAAGGCCATCGGATGACATTGACCTATTTTCAGGTTAAATTTGGTCACATAGACTTCTGAATGGGAAAAAGACAAAACTATGTACTTTTGGGAAACTATTGCAGTCTCTGATCTGAAAATTGGTAAATGCAGATGGCTAAATGAGTGGATGAAACTACATGAGTATTCAATGTCTATTGACCATGGCCTAAGGCCTTTCAGATATGAAGACTAAAACTTATTTCCCACTGGAACGTCTAGGCCATTTGTGACCATTATATAAAAGTTGATAGAAACAAGAAAATGAAAATGTAGTAATATGAGTTTGGTCACATGACCAATATGACCACCATGGCCATAAAAGGTAAAAACACTTCAGAAATCTTCTTCTGCGGAACCAACAGGCCGATTTTCATGAAACTTTGTATGCACCAATGGGAATTCGAGCCCATCATAATTTCTCCAAATGATCCCCCCTTGATGACATTAACCTATTTTATGCCAAGGCCAAATTTGGTCGCACAGAAATGTGTATGGGGAAAAGTAAAAACCGTGTATTTTGGGAAACTATTGCAGCCTATGATCTGAAAACTGGAAGATGCAGTTAGCTAGTTGAGTGGATGAAACTACCTGAGTATTAATGATCAATGTCATTCTCTGACCTTGACCCAAGGTCATTCAGATATGAAAATTAAAACCACTGCTGTATTTGTAAACAAATGTCACATGAAACTTTTAGGAACAAACAAATGGAAATTTATTAATATGAGTTCAGTCGCATGATCAATATGGCTACCATGCCCATATAAGGTAAAAACCCTTCAGAAATCTTCTTTTTCGGAACCAATGGGCCCATTATAAAATAATGCTAATAATCGACCTTATTTATAGAGGGTAACACATCGAGTCCTGTTACTAATACATGTATTCCATGTGGCCCTCTTTTCCTGGGTAGGACCAGTACGAAAGTCTCTTGCTCAAGGAAACAACACTTGGCGCTTGCGGGGATCGAACCAGCTACCTCTCGATCTCAAATACGATCCTTTACCACTGCACCACAGTTGTAAGGTTTCATGTCCAAATAGGCTTTAAAATCTTCTTCTCCGAAATGAAATGTTCCATAAACTCTCAGCACTCAGGTGAGCGGCTCAGGACCGTTGGTCCTCTGGTTGTCTATAGGAGTCCACCCTTAAAGGAAAGAATTTGCTCCTAAGGAGCAAATATTTTCCTTTAAGAGTGGACTTTTTTCAAGAGGGACTCCGCTAATAAGAAAGGGAAATCATCAGTGTGCCAGTTAGAACAACTGCGTGGCACACGTTGACCGTTTCGTAACAGATTCAGCTTGCACTAATTAAACAACAAAGCGGAGACATTTGAGGAAATGCTCAAGCTTCCGAGAATGGGCACATGTATCTTTTGTTTATACCAGCTAATTTTAAAGTTCAAAGTTTATAAAACATCGGTGATATTTAGAAAATAACTTTATGTCATAAGAATCGTGTGACCACACATGTAACAGCACATGGTTACGACCGCGTAACGGTGACAACCCTTTTCTGTTGAAATTCTTTTGAGCTACTTTGCAGAAAAAATCTTGTTTTGGAGCTTTATATGATAAACAGAATTTTACACGCATGTTCATTAAATATGAAATGACTACAAGTCTAAGATCCTCTATAGTTACCCCACTGCATCGGTTTTAAGGGGAATGGGAACATCTGGGAGATTTGTCCGCCAATTTTTCAAAGGGAGACAACTTTTGTGACTTCCTGTACGCTTTTCTATAAGCTCAATCCCACTGAAAAAGGGGTCTACTCTTAAAGGAAAGAATTTGCTCCTCAGGAGCGAATTCTTTCCTTTAAGAGTAGACCCTTCTTGACATAGGAGACAAAAATACTTTTGCAGGCGTTGCCTCCCCTGAAGGTGTTCCCATCTCCCTTAAATATTGTGTTATATGGTGGTGTCCGTAAAATGTTTCCTCGTACGTCATCACACTCGGATAATATTAAAATACATTTGCGACCAATGTGCGCATTTTAGTATCTTTGAAAATGAAGACGAAGTTCTGTTGATACATATGCCATTTCGACACTGTTTGATTGCATGCAGAAAAATGTGTATGGATACTTCGCAAAAAATGCAGCAGACGACAGGCGTAGTTTTCTTGGCGTATAATGTTTGGGTATAAGTATATGATGTATCTGTACTTTTTTACAATTATAAATACTTTGCCAATTGCTACAGACACATACATGTACATATTAGTCCAGTTTGGTTTGATTTGGTTTGGTTTGGTTTAACATCCCCGTCAACACTGTATAGGTCATTTTGGAGACGTTGCTTCCAATCTTGTGGGAACATTTAAGTCCAGTGGTGTGCAATCTGGATTCTGTTTCTTTCATCGCTGTCATAAAACTTCATTTGAGGACAATCGGCAAGACACACTTCAGAAAAAGGAAACAAAGAAGGGATATTTTTCCCGCATTTTTCGCATTCGGTGGAGGTGAATGCTTCGGTTTTTATCGCAAAAGTTTCACCATTTGTGAACAGATTTGTGAGCAGAATATGTCTGATTTGTTGATCGATAATCATCAGAAATTAATGGAAATAAACGGAACATCACTAAAGAGTAAGTCTTTGTCAGAGGTTAAAGACAGGTTTGAAATATATCTTGTGCACATTTGGTAAGGTTATATACCTTTGTTTTCACCTCCGAAAATGGCGGACCTCAGCGGAAGTGACGTCACACCGAGTGTCCTTATTTACTGGATATGGACTGTTTTACAGGTTTAAATGATTTAGACGAGGACGAGGAACATTTAGACGAGTACGACATGGAGCGCCATTCTCCTATGGCAGTCACTGTCTCTCCAGTCAGCAAAGACTGCTGTGAAATCATTGGTAAGTTGCTCTTTTCTCTTATTACGGCTCGTACGACATTGAATTAATACTGTCTCATTTCTCCAAACGTGTCTTTTTTCTGATGAAAATGTGTGATATTATTCTTACTTATACTCCAAACATAGGTTGTTGGTGCTCGTTAGAACCGCCCATTGAGGCGGTTCTAACGAGTACCCACAACCTATGTCTTAGACCAGAAATAAGAAAAAAATATTGTTTACCCATTAAAACCCCAGTTTTCTCTATATATTGTGGGGTTTAAGCGGGTGTTTATTTCACCTACTTGTTAAGGTGATGCTGGTTCGTCGATTAACTCGTCTCGCCCTGAATAGAGTCTTCCGCTTTCATCACGAAACCACGCCTATATATTTTGACCCCCTTCAACCCCACTTTTATATGGTGAAACTGGGGTTTAGATGGGTATACCCTATTTTTCTTATTTCTGGTCTAAAATATGGATTGTGGGTACTCGATGAGGCGGTTCTAACGAGCTTCCACAATCTATATCACTATTTTTCAATCTCATCTGAATATTTTTGTTGTTTTTTTTTTTTTCAGCGGTTACGTTTACAATGTATTTGTATAGGTATGTTTAGTAATGATTTAAAAAAGGACTCTGTGTCTTGTTTTTATTTTTTTTTATTTATTTATTAGAAAAAGAAAATCGCTGAACGTTTTGCAAATAGTGTAGGAACTGACACTGACGGCGTCTGCTTTTGGCCTACACTGTTTGCTTGTGATCCCCAAATGGGTGGGGCTGGGGGTGTTTCCGTATAAATTGGGATGAATTAACCCTTATCTTGCTGTTCACGACAACCCCTATCTTTACAAACAGTGTAGATCCAGGTCAGATAGATAAGGGTTAAAATAGCCAGATCATCACGAAAACACGCCTATATAATTTTGACCCCCTTGAACCCCACTTTTATATAGTAAAACTGGGGTTTCCGGGGGGGGGGATAACCTATTTTTCTTATTTCTGCTCTTAAATATAGATTGTGGGTACTCGTTAGAACCGCCTCGATGAGGCGGTTCTAACGAGTGCCCACAATCTATATTTGGAGCAAATATAGATTGTGGGTACTCGTTAGAACCGCCTCGATGAGGCGGTTCTAACGAGTGCCCACAATCTATATTTGGAGCAGAAATAAGAAAAATATCACAATTTTTCATCATAAAATTTTCATTTTTTTCGGCGATAAAGGTGGCAATGTATTTGTATAGGCGCGTTTGCGTAATGATTACCTTGTGCCTTTTCGCTCCTGTCAGTATTTCGTTTTGTTTTCGTATTTTTTTCCAAACATGTACATTCCTGTCAAATCAGTTTATCAGCAAATTGAAGTACTGATGATATCATGCACAGATTGTCAAGAGTACCAAGTTAGATAATCAGTAACAATAATGTACCTATGCATTATTATGATAAAAGATTTGTTTGCTAAATGGCATCTAAGCATTACGAAAACACGCCTATACAAATGCATTGCCAATTTTTTTGGCCAAAATTTAGAAATTTTAAGATGAAAAATTGTGCTATTTTTCTTATTCCTGCTCAAAACATGGATTGTGGGGAATCGATAGAACCGCCTCGACGAGGCGGTTCTATCGAGTACCCACAATCTATGTTTATAGCAGAAATAAGAAAAATAATGTTTACCCCATTAAACCCCAGTTTTACTATATAAAAGTGGGGTTCAAGGGGGTCAAAATTATATAGGCGTGTTTCGTGATGGTAACGAGTTAAATATTCAATTCTTTGATATTTTTCATGCCTCTTGACCGAAAATAGACGAGGAGTACTCGTTAGAACTGCCAAAAACGAGGGGTTCTAACGAGTACCGTCAATTTATAGTTTTGTGCAAAAAAGGAAAATAATGTATACCAAGGTTTTCTCCATATACAGTGGGGTTTACGGGGGTGTTCATTTAAGAACTAGATCAGCTCTAGCTGTGATTTTTTGAGTAATAAATCACGGTTTGGAGGTTAGTTGTTAAGTAGCGTGCATGATTTGTCTACTTGCAACTGACCGAGAAACTGTGATTTAATACTGAACAAATCACAGACGAGAGCTGAACTATTTCGAAGAAAGTTGTTTCCTCCATTCGGCATTGTCAGAACAAATCCCGCAAAAATGATTGACTGTAACCCATGCATTTATGATCTTTCGTAACGTTTTCGGTGCGAGAAAGTGACGTTACACCGTCTAACGTCAAAGAATCTACGAGTGACGCCATATATTTGCAGCTGTTAATGACGTCAGTCGTCACTCTCTTCCGCACCGTGATTTGTTGCATAATAAATCACAGTTCCTTTCCATTGCCTATATAGGCACTGTGTTAGAATTCACGGTATCGTTAACGTGATTGGTTTGTTTGTATGGGAGTTTAACGACCAGCCGGTCAGTTTACCTATCCACACTTTTCCAGGGCAAGCTTATACGTAAGCGGTTACCAGTACAGTGCACATTCTTTCTGACAACTGCCCTTCTTGAATCAGCGGAAGAGAGAGAATGACCGTAGAAGAGATGTCATGATCAAACTTCACGAAAGAATGTTTCCGATCCCGGCAGGTATCGCACCCGCGTAATCCTAAACATCAGTCAGAGATTTGTTGGCTAAAATGACGTCTAAGTAACGAATTTAAAATTCAATTCTTTGATATTTTTTCATGTCTCTAGACCAAAAATAGACCATGAGTGCTCGTTAGAACCGCCCAAACGAAGAGGGTTCTAACGAGCACCGGCAATTTATGGTTTTAAACAAAAAAGGAAAATAATGTATACCCATGTAAACCCAAGTTTAACGTGAAGGAAACTTCTTGTGACGTCATCAAACGGCGGCTTTTAATGACATCACTCGTCACCCCGGTTCGACCAGTGATTTGCTGCATAATAACCCTTTTGGTACCAAATGGAATCTTCCTCCTTATATGTAGCAGGTGTGCATTTAAAAAATTAGGGGTGTCAGTTTGTGGTTTCTTCAAAGTTTATACAAACAATGTAGGCCCTGATCAGAAGCCGCATTCTGCGACGTCTGATCTGGGCCTGCACTGTTTGCCAGGGTACCCGTTTTGAGTTTTCCGGTACCAAATGGGATAAAACCCAGTTCAATTCCATTGCCTGTATAGGCGCGCTGTGTTAGAATTAACGGTTTTGTTACATTATTGAATCTTTACCCCTGCTAGCATTCTACAGAAATCTACAGCGGGCCGTTAGCGGCCCGTCAGCTACCCTGACGGGCCGCTAACGGCCCGCTGTAGATTTATGTAGAATGCTTACTGGGGTACTGAAATATTGCAGGTCCGCAAATGTGCCAAGAGTGTCGAAAGAACAGAATAAGACAACTAGAAAGAGAGCGGTCGAACCATTTCTTTCCAGCACTACAGCCCTCTGACGAGAATTTAACGACAGCGGCAATAGTGAAGAAATACCTGCCAGGTCTGTCATACCTAGAGATAGAAGGCAAACTAGCGAGAGGAGAAATAGCTAAACCTTCATTCAGGCGGCGATCAAAATCAGCAGAATTCTCGGACGAGGAGGAGGAGGCAAAACATAAACTGATACATGCAAATACAAAGAAAGTAACAATCATTGACAATGACGCTGAGAAGAAGCCACAACTTCTTACAAAGAAGACTAGTGCTCTTTTCTTTTCTAATATCCGTGATCTTAACAGTAAAATTATTGCAGGAGGTGTTGATAGGAACATAGGGTTTACAGTTCCCAAGAAAAGTGATAAGAAAGTGACGCCAGTAGCTCAAAATTATTTCCCTACTTTCATCAGTCCCAGGAAAGCCCCCTTACACCAGGACGCAAAGTTCAAAACATTCTACGAACCCCCGCTTATTCCAAAAGCAAGTCAAGACGTTGAACCGCAGTTCTTTGCGGGATCCAAGGGAGAGTATGTGCCTCCAGAAAGATTACCGGAGGAGTTAGTTTTCGTAGATAAGGAAGGGAAGCAAGTTAAAATAAGTAACACTAGGCGATTATCGTCTCAGCTATCTTTGTACAGGGAGAGTCCAATAACTGAAGAGGTGTCTGAAGAATCGCCAGATTCTGCGCAAGATACCTTCAAAGAGGTGACGCCACCGCCACAGACAATACACGAGGAGAATGAGGACGACCATCATGACGCCAGCGAAAAATGATCAAAATTAACTACAGTGAAATTTGAATTGGTGTTTAACGTCCCCGTCAACACTATACGGGTCATTTTGGCGACGTTGCTTCCAATTCTGAGGGACTTTTACCCGACATGAAATGACAGTTCAAGCCCTGTCGCCCAATTAAACCAGAATGCTTATATGCATCGGACGATCTGACTCACATTGCTTTGCCTGGGCAAGCGGTTTCCCAGTACTCGTGTGTGGTCAGAATTCCACTATTAAGACCACCTAAAATTAAGACTTAATGCTGCTGTAAAAAAAGCTTATTAAGAAGGATGTAGTTATTCTGTCTGAGTTTTCTGGGCATATTGTCCTCCGGTCTCATGGACCATCTTTGGGACTGTTCAAAAGTGGTCTTAAAGACCACTTTTGAACAGTCCCAAAGGTGGTCTTAATATACGAATTTTACTGTATGTATATTCCCCTAAGTAGCTTACGAATAGAGTCATTTCTGATTAAGGGGAATGGGAACACTTGGCAGATTTATCCGCCATTTTTCAAAGGGAGACAACTGTCGGGACTTTTCTGTAAGCCTTGTTCCACTATAAAAGGGGTCTATACTCTTAAAGAAAATACTTTGAACCTCACGAGCAAATTCTTTCCTTTAAGAGTTGACCCCTATTGACATGGGAGATAAAAATACTTGTGCAGGAGTTGCCTCCCCTGAAGGTGTTCCCATTTCCCTTAATTCCATTGGACTTATATTGCAAGTTTCGCTTCATGCAAACAGTGTAGACTCGGATCAGAGACCGCTTTTGCGGTGTCTGACCTGGGTCTACATTGTTTGTCTGTCCTTTATACGGGACAGCCTATATGTGGCTCAGTTTCGTACGTTTGACAATCGTTTTAACCATTCGGCTATTGTAACTTTCTAACTCTTTTGATAGCAGCCCCAAACAAACCAAATTTATATTGTTTAGCACTTCATATTTTATTGACCCCCGACGTTAGTCGAAGGGAACTATAGACTGCGTTCGTCCGTCAGTCCGTCAATCTGTCCGTCTGTCCGTAGACACGATCTTGTCTCCGCAACTCCTCCTACAGTTTTCAAAGGATTTTGATGAAACTTTCCAGTTATTGTCCCATGACCTGAAGATGATCATATTTTATCGTTTTATCGAGGTCATAAATTTCCTAGAATTAAAAAGTACGCTAATGGCAAATGTGTCTTCTGGCACAAATGCAGACTCAAACCAGCCTGCTTGCAAATCATCCAAAACACAGGTTTCTTCCTCTACAAGAAGAAAGTGTGGGTCCATAGATATCTATTTACCATATGACGTCGCTTCTGAGAATGAAATAAAGCCATGTAATAACTTCGGTAAACCACTGGTGGATTTAAAGTGCAAATTAGTTAGATACGTCCCGTAACGTTACACGTACGACGTCCTTAATGACGTCACGTTTACTGATATTTTAGTACAAAAATCATGAATTAAAAGTGTTTTTAAATATCATATGATAAATAGAATATTGCATTCGTGCTCATGTATGAATTGATATCACTCGTTGAGAAAAAGGCATAAAATGCGAGGCTTCCTCGCATTTTATGCCTTTTCCTCAACTCGTTTAATAAATTTAATAATACGTGAACACTCATGTAAGATCCTCTATATAGCGCACAGCAAAGACTCCGATTAAGCTGTGGGGGTGAGCAGACTGCTATGAGTTTCGCTGGGTGCACGTCCTATTGATTGTGTTTTGTTGTTAACTTTTGGTCATTTTGTGTTGTCTCCCAGGGACAGGGAGAAAAGGGATGGAAGTAAAAGAGAAGATCAGGGGAGAAAGAGAAAAATAAATAGAATTGTAGAAACTGAAGAAATCTACCCTTACCTGCTGCAAGGACAGCCGGCACATACCAGAACAACTGTAAGCCAATATCAGTTGGACTCCCCAGTGACGCAAAATACATGAACCCAACCACCTCTGAAAACACCTAACATGATTTGAGCCGTTGATCTTGAGCTACACTGTTTGACTGGTCTTCAATGTGGTATGCAGATGTTAAGTCTATGATAACATGTTTCATTCACCTTATTTACATTATCTGCTGGTTCCTAGTCTGTAGGTCATCAGTGTTGGAAAAACACGTAACCAGACCCCCCTGACCTTGAAAGGTCAGGGGGGTCTGGCTACCTGTTTTTCCAATATTGACAATGTACAAGCTGGGAGCCAGCAAATAATGCAAATATGGTGAATAGTTTCAGATGCATCTAGTCCATCATTCTGTGTAAGGGAGACAACTTTCGTGGCATCCTGTTATCTGACCCGCTCCGAAAACGGGCTGATGTCAAGAGTTATGTTTTCGAAGTTTCAACAATATGTAAAGCCGGCCTCGGTAGTTCAGTCGGATGCACGTCTGACTGGTGATCAGGAGGACGCGGGTTCGATACTTGCCGGGGTTGGAAACATTCTTTCGGGGTGATTGATCATGAAATATTTTCTACCGTCATTCCGCCTTGTCCCTTCCGCGGATTCACGGGTGAAAGAATGTGCACTGTTCTGGTAAGCCGCTTATGTACAATAAGTTTTGAATAATTAGATCCTTTGGAAGCAAAGAATGCACCAATTAAACGAAAACAGCAGACTCGTTTTTATTGTGTCTGTTCATGACCGCTACTGAAATGTGCTGCGACGGCCACGCCCCCTAGCACCGGCTTAAGCAGAACTCTATTTTCAAAATGATTCTAAATGAACTCAATGATCCTTAAGTACCAGAAAATATAATCTGCACTATGATGGTGTACGGGGAGACTTTTTACGGCCGCCACACGGCACAACACCAGACGCAGTGAAGATAAATAGGTTCTGAATAGTTAGATGAATAAACCAAATAAACGAAAACAGCCTGCCTAGAAAGAGTGTGGATAGGTAAACTGACCGGCTCAAAAATGACCTAAAATTGTGTTGGCTGGGCCGTTAAACATCATTACAAATAAACAAAATATGTGAACTAACGTTGTCGTTAGTTTTTAAACACCTAACGTACGTGGATATAAAGTCGTTACCTTGACGTGTTTGAACGCTTGTCATATGCTCATGGTCACAGGTAGCTAAAACGGACTTCAGCAGATTGAAGCTTAAACATCAAGAAAGTTAACTTAATAGAGGAAAAGGCTAGAAATCACCCGAAAATAATGAAAAAAATCAGTTCTATAGAGAAGGGGTGCGACTGACGACTTTAGAACACATGTAACCTAAGGTCGTCATTGCATAGCATTTTTAAAAATACATGTTTATATAGAATACCAGGTGAGTGTCTTTTGATATCAAGGTAATCAGGCAATATTTCGAGAACGCTTGTAGAATCGCGAGGCTTGCCGCGAGCGATTCTACATGCGTTCTTGAAGCCGAGCCTGATAAACTTGATATAATAAAAACAAGAATATCAGTGTACCCCCTTATACACTCTTAAATTTGCAATTAACGACCAGTTATCGATGGTCCTCAGTGCATCTCAAACATTCCGTCCGTCGATATTTTTAGTATCAGCTGACCATATTTTTTCCTGTGATATTTAATAAGTATTTTTTTTATTTTTTTCCAGTAATAACAACATTTTTGTCAATTTTCCTAGTAGTCCCGTTCATTCATAAAAGTGCAATGTCACGTTGACCTGATAAAGCTCACTTGTCCTGAGACAGCATATCTTTATCAGGTCAATGTGCTAAAATGCAATTAATACAGGGGGTGACTGATATGTATTTCTTGTACACCAGATGAGGAAATCCATGGTTTTAGCCTGGGATAGAAATTCTGTTCTTACCCTGGTGTTCTTGCCCCAAATCGAATATTCTTGCGTGTTTGATGCACTGGTTGAAAAAGACCTCATATGCGCCGTCGTTAAGGTTGACGTCACAGCACGTTATGTGACGTCACGAAACATCCCTGTTGTGTCATCTCAATATGGCGGACGTCGGCAGCCCAAGTGACTGCAGTGCTCAGAAAAGGAAGGTTTGCAAGAAAAAGAAATCCAAAATGATGTGAGGGGTGGATAGAAAAATCCATCCCTCGGCAAGCCTCGTGATGCCGGACACTGACCCACGGGGCGGATTTTTCCATCCACCCCTCACACCCATGTAAGATTCTTATAATATATAAGACAAACGGACAGACGGACGGAAAGACGGATTGACATACGGGCGGACAGACGGACAGGCATGCGTATGGACAGACTGGCGGATAGATGGACAGACCGACGGACAGACGGGCATCAGACGTGCAGACGGGCAGTCAGACAGACAACCGGGCAGGCAGGTAGACAGACAGACGAACGGGCTGACGGGCCGACTGACAGACAGATAATCAGACGGGCAGAAAGACAGACGGGCGGAGAGACAGACATGAAGATGGGCAGACAGAGTGTCAAACGGACAGTAGGTATGGGTAGAGAGAGTTTGTTTGTATTGGATGTAAACTTCCCAGTCAACACTATGTATGTCATTTCGAGCCGGTCAGTTTACCTATCCGCACTTTTCCTTCCTGGACAGGCTTATACGTAAGCGGTTAACCAGTACAATGCACATTCTTTCGCCAGAACCTGACAACTGCCCTTCTTGAATCAGCGGGATTGATAGAGAGGGAGAGACAGAGAGAGACACATAGAGACAAACAGACCGACAAATGTCATTGTAATAGTAATGTTTCTAGCTTAAAATGAATGGACGAAACGAAAATGAGATGGATGAAAAGATAAAAGATTGCTACTTTTTAGACATGATCAAAGATCGTCGGTCATGATCTAAAGTCGTCACCTCACTTTGGGTACACTTCTTTCACATAGGTCAAATGGGGGTAATTATGGCTAAATTAATAACCCGGGTACATGTTTAAATGAAACAGATCCACGTCATGACAATTTCATTTTCGCCGACACCATATAGCAAAAACAGCTATAGCTCTCGCCAGACCTGGACCTTTGCCTAAATTCGGGTAACCTGATTTCGTCATTAATTACGGCAACGCCTTTTTCGTAGCTTTTATGAAGATAAAAAACAGTAAATAAAGGATATATGTATCTCTTTAAATTCGCCCGCCTCTAAAAGTTTTAATGACGTCAGAGAAAAAAGAACAAGGCTGCAAAAAGTCTGACGACTGACGACTATACATCTGCTTACGTTAGTCCCCGTGGTTCTGTAACTTCCAATTGCTTGGACAAATGTACGGAACCCGGGAAGGGACATGATTTTGTTTTTTTATTTTATAAGTTGTGCGGACAAGATATTATCTTGTGCGAACAACATATCGTCAGGTCAGCGCAATAGGGTTGTAACTTCATTTTTCAGAATTTTTCAGGAACTACAAAAAAATGTCTTATTTTTTCCTAAGTCATTGTTATATTATGAAATCTGGACATGTTGGGTATAAAGTCAGTTAACTAAAGTAGAATGAATACTTTTTAACTTATTTTAATTTTTAAAAGAGATATTTGTAAATAATTGAGATACAACCCTTTACCTTCTGAAATGTTGTATAAATATTCAAGGCGTCTCGGCGCAAAACAGTTGTAACTTGAGTTACAACTGTTTTGCACTATAAAATGATAAAAAATATCACACAATTGTCATTGGAAAACAGTTGTATCTTTGAGAGTCTTTCTTTCATACACTGTTTACATTGTGTACAGAATGAATACCCAGAACAGAATGAAAAGGAGCAATCTGTTATGGGTCTGCACTGTTTGAAGTGAAAAGTAATGATCATTATGGTAAAATATTTAAACAACAAAGGCAGAGAAAAAACTGCAGAATGATGCACAATCTTAATATTGCCTTTCTTGTTTGAATAATTAAGCATTAATTAAAAAGTCTGCTATATGCACAAACAGAAAGAAATCTGAAGGACTTCCATAATATAGCAAATCTCACCTGAATACCTTACTGTCTGAGAAGACCAGATCAAGCAGCTCACTCCAAGTAAGGTAAAATTACAATACTTCAAATAGTGCATAAGGAGTACATTGACCCTGATCAGACTGCTTGACTATTATGGGTCTATCTTATGTTATCTGCTAAACATTTAGGAGCATTATGGTATAACACATTTTTTTTTAAATTTCAATAGAATGGCAAACAGTGTAGACCCTGATCAGACTGCTCCTTCATGATAAGTCTGATCTGGGTCTGCACTGTTTGCTTAGGCCTATCTGTCCCTATACTTAGAATCATTACGGTTATCTGTATGAGCGTATCATGCCACAGATCAGAATGATATTCTCAGACAATTCATTTTCAAATCTTGTCCGGCAGCAGTTTCACTGAACCTGGATTTGCAGTGTATACAAAATGTTTTGATATATTTTGAATGCAGAGACCTTCCACATTAAGAATCTGTTTGATGCCATCTTGTCACCCTTGGGCATTTCTAAGAAATCAAGATGGCGTCCAAGATGGCCGACAGAATCGAAAAATTCAAACTATGTACCTAATACACTGATTGCCCATCTGTTTCAACTGCAAACCTACATAAGACATCATTTTAGGCAGTTTTTAGATTTTTCCTCCCGAGTATTTTATATTTTAACGTTCCATGGTGTTGTTTATGTTACAAAATATTAAGTACCCCACAAAATCTTCATTCTCACAATCAGTTGTTTAACTGGTATGTTTGCCTATGGACATTTTTGTCTAACTATTATACCTATTAAAAGACACACATTCAAGCTATTGGAAACTGCTGTTTATTAAAGTTCTCCGGTATATTGAAAGTTTTGTGAGTTATGCTACATTTAACAAAGTAACCCCCATTCAGGAAAATATACAAAAAGGCAACACTAATGTTAATTCAAAGGCAGATATTGGCCTCAACCTTTTCAAATTTGTTAAATATTCATGGTCCCATGAATTTGTTAAATATTCATGGTTCATGGTTTTTGTTTCTTATGTTGAAATACTTAGTGCAATGCTGATTTTGGGAATAACGATGTTCAATTTACCGAAAATAACGCATATAACAAGTGAACCAGCACGGTCCATATTTTCGTTCTCGGTGTTTACATAATGCATTTCGTTAATTTTCTAAAATTAGACTCATTTGAATAGACATTGGTATGTAGACCTGAACACTAAACTCTTTATGTTGAAAAAGTATTAAAACTTCATTTTACCATAGAATTCACTATAGTCAACTGTGTTACGCTTCTACTTTCATTACATGAATTAAATTTTTACATTCTCAGAGAATTCTAACATTGTGTTGAAAAAAGTATGATGATTATGATGATACATCTTAGATTTAAAATATGTCTTTTCAAATGACATAAATTATTTTAATTTCAGCCCTAATTCTGCGCAAATACAACACATATGACTAAATAAGACTTAGATTGCTTTCTATACATGTTCAGAGATATTCTAATACTGCATTGGGAACTGACGTAGAATCATACGCTGATAACTGTATCCTCTGTATTCAAATCTAACTTTAAATGTATCCACATTATACATAAGTGTAATGTAAATATAAAACATTGCGTAATAATTTGCCAACACCAAATTTAATCACATGGAAGGATAAAAATTTGTAGACCACAATAAAAAGCACTACATCATTTTTAATTTTATATTTTAACGCCAACTGCTAGTTTAAATATTTACAGACTGCGTAATAATATATCGCCATAATTTGCCTGCACCAAATTTCTCACATGGAAGGATAAAAGTTTGTAGACCACACCAAAAAGCACTACATGATTTTATATTTTAACTCCAACTGCTAGTTTAAATATTTACAGACTGCTTAAACATGCTTCACAGAAATTTTATGATGTTACTCATGTTTCTATCTTTTTCATTGAAATTTAACAAGGTTTTTTTATTATGTTTGATACTGCAATGAAGGGCGAGGGGTTACATTTCATCAACTCCGGAGTTAAAGCCCCCTGACTGTCCCAAGTCAGTTGTTCTATTGCAGTGTCTTATTTGTTAATTGGCTCTGTGCCTTTGGTTCATGTTTCGTCCGTTACTGTGCGTGCCTCTGTGTCACTTTCTTAAGGTGACTTGAGATGGCTGCGTTCTTTGATTGCGGCCATACCGGAGTGATCTTTTCTTACTAGCTCATATAATTGTCTAAACTCGATTGCTGTCCCTTTAGATATTGCCATCTGTTGTTCTGACTTAATATATACATAAGGGCACTCCGGAAATTGTTGTTTTTGTCGTTCTAACTGGGTCTCTAAAGTGCAGTATTGCAGCAAAGATAATTTAATTTCAAGCATTAATGTAATTCCAACTAACACGCAGACAGAGTTTTGAAATCTTTTCAGTCACTGGTTCCCTGATTCTGAAATGCACTTTGGTAGTCTTCTTATAGTATCTGGATGCGGTATGTTGGGTGGTTGATAACATGCATGTTTTGGGGCACCATTAAAAAACTGACACTGGCACAGGTTATATGGTTAATTCCATGCATAATGTGAACACCTGACCATCTTCTGCTTTGATAGTTTTCATTGTAAAATGGTTAAATATGGTGAGCACAGAGTTCAGAAAACTAGCCTGAATCAGTAAATGTCCATAAGGTAACGTAAATAACAGTGTCGGCACTTTAGATTCACTGTCAAAACTGTTGTCTCCCTTAAACAAACAACACAATGCCACACAATGCTTTAGAATATCAGTCTTTTTAACATTAAAGACAATGACACGTGATTTTCTCTCTGCATTAATGTTTCTTGTGGCAAGGGACTGACTTGTTTTTGATATTTTTTCATTCTAAATGATCGTAAAATGTCCTCCAGTTGACTCGTATGTTCAACGAGAATTTCGTCATTTGCCAGACATTAAAGACCTTTACCTTTTTGAAGAGGCTGTTACCTTTACAGGAGCGATGTTTGCCTTGTGATTTGCATGTTTTGGGCTTTCAAGGTAGAAGTAAAACAAAGATCAGGAATTGATACAATTAACTTACTCCAACCATAAAAGACACCAAAGGGAAAGAAATACAAACATTAAGCGACCAGACCATAATGGAAACCCAAACAAAGGAAGGCCATAAGGACAGTTACTTTCCCACAAAATGGCCATATGGCCATCCAAAATTAAAAGACACAAGTGATACACATAGTAAGTAACAAACAACAACATAAATAAATCGCCACAGAAGAGCCGCCTTGGAACGGTCAGTGGAAGATTTCCACTGGGGGGCTTAAATCGATTTTACGTGGCCACAATCCTCGCCCTTACTTCCGTCGCGATTTAGACAAATAATTTGTTCAGTCCGCATGAAGGCCTCCTAACTCATCAGTGCAACATCTCCGTGAACACAAAAATCAAAGAACCACAGAGGTGAGACAACGGTGAGGACTCGACAGCAAGAAACCACTGAAATGCTGGAGCAAAAGAAAACCAACAGTTAGACTCCGATGAGCCCGACCAGAGACAGAGCATCATGCACCAACCAGCATTATCTCTCTAATTTTCAATAAGCCTTTACGTTGGAGCCATCATAGAATCTGAGGCCTGACCCACCGGCGTGCAATTAAAGAGGGAAGCAAAGTTGCCAACCGTGATTGGGTTAACTACCATGCATGCAGTCTGTCGTATAATATCCATGGTGTACCCAATCTTTTTATATCGAAGAATCATTTTACGAAATTGGGTGCTGAAGTCATTGCGGTTATATATATTTCTGAATTTATATACTAAGTCACCATAAAATTCGGGTTCCGATAGACCTTGTTGCAGAAGAGATTTAAGTCCAATATTGAATTTTGAAATTAAATCAGAATGGCGTCTATAAAATTTTGAAAAGGCTTTGCGTAGTTTATGGTACCGATAACCCTGATTAAGGAGTTTAGCCGTTAATAATTTATTACGAGTGTTGAAGTCAGTTACATGACTACACACTCTAGCAAATCGAATTAATTGCGAAATATAAACGCCATAGGATGTCGCAAGAGGAACATCACCATCCAAAAAAGGAAAATTTACAATCTCAAAATCAAAGTCATCGCGTTTATCATAAATTTTGCACGAAACAAATCCATCTACAATAGATAGATGTAAATCCAAAAACGGGGCCTCGGTATCAGAAGAATTTGCTTCATTTAACTGAAGTTCTAGGGGGTAAATCTGACTGATCAAACCATCAAAATAGGTATTACAGTGGCGATAACGTTCGACCTACCCGTTTTTGCGTTTCGGGTCCGTTTTGAAACCGTTGCAAAACGTTTGCGTTTCGACAACGGTTTGAGCGTTTCATATCGTTTTGACCAATCAAAAGTCAAGGCGAATCGTTTCAGACAAACGGTAAATTTGCGCATGCGCTCTGAAAAGATCAAAACGCTATTGAAAACGCTTTCCCGTTTTGGCCAATAGTATGACCGTTTGAAACCGTTTTATGTCTGAGCCAATCGAATTTATGCATTTAGCGCGCATGCGCAATCGCTTTAGTTGACTTAAATGCATGTGTAATTTTATTTACGATTATCTTCAACAGCTTAACATATATATTCACTACAATCGCGTCATTTAAAATTAAAGTTATAGTTGAGAAAAAATGAATATTCTGTAAGTACATGTATGCCATTGCTTAAGAAATGACATGATCATTGACTTTAAATACGGAGTAAAAAGAACAATCTTAACTAAACTATACATATATAAAGAACAATCGAGAATGACATGGATAATACCTCAGCTTAATGCATGATAAATTTTCAGACAATATGTTCATCCTAAAAATCCTTATGGATTTTTTTCTAAAAACAAAAGAACCAAAAAAAAACAAAAGAGAAAAAGAAAAGAAAGAAAAACAAACAAATAAGTGTATCGAAGATTTAACCCATATATGCATAGCGGCCCTTTTGTGGGACATTGGCAAATAGTGCAGACCCAGATCAGACGCCACAAAACGCCACACCTGGTTCTGGTTCTACACTGTTTGCTGAAAGTACAAACATTGTTGCAAAATGTGTCCCTAATAAAACAAACCTGGCAGCCCAATAATTGGAAATGGACCAATCCAAACTTACTAGGTGGGAGATTCCATCTTTGTCAAATACGGGTTAAGAAAATGCATTAGCTGAGAAATGTTCTTTGTTTGTTTAAATGTTAAGGAAATATTTGTGCCACACTGAGGCCAAAATTATTAGAATCCGTGTATATTCTGGCAATTACAGATGACCGTATTTCCCAAGACATTAGGGTCATATAATAGTATTGGCGAGATTTGTCACTGACCACACTTCACTTACGTTGCCACGCAACGCCAGGTAATGTGCTCACACGCGTGTGTAATATTTGCTTTCCGAAAACTGTTATACATTAGTCGATATTTGTTATATGTTAATTCAGAATTTCTAAATTATTCATCATCACCTCAACAAAAAGTCCGTTAAATAAACACTCCAACATGTCCAACTAGACCCCACATTATCTCAAGAGCATTGAATGTGGGTTTTTGTTTGAACCGATTTGCTGAAGCGGTTTTAACAAGCACCCTACAGCTCATGCATCAAGATAACACGTCTGTGAATAGAAGGCCCCTCTAATCCCCACAGTATATAGAGCACATTGGGTTTCCGAGGTATTTCCTTTTTTCCTTATTTTTGCTCCAAAACATAGATTACGGGTACTCCATAAAACTGTCTGGACAGGGCGGTTCTAATGAGCATTTTTTTTTAGAAAATGGGATTTACGGAGAATTCATTATTTTTTTTTTATTTTTGTTCTATAAACATAGATTGTGGATACTCGTTAAAACCGTAATACCAAGGTGGTTCTAATGAGCAGTCATGAATCTCTAAATATGGCAGAATTGAAAAAAAAAACATTTTCATTTGAGAAATGTTAGTTTTAGAGACATTTAGCGCACGGGAGCGTAATCAAAATAATTTGATGCAGATATAAGCGCGAATGATTATTATTTTTTATTATTTTTATTTTTCGTCTGAATATTATGGAAGAATGCAGCTTTTCTCGTGCCTCTATTTTCCTTAAGCGAATTATGAAATAGAACGCGTTAATCAGTATTTGTTAATTAATACCCCTGCAACCCAACTTTTTTGAAAAACAAAGTACACGGCGGTTATAACGAGCTTTGTTGAATCTATGTTCCGAGCATAAAAATGATAAGTGTTCACTCGAAACTAAGAATAACTACTTTGGAGATTTCATCTTCAACGGTACTTTATGAAAACACGCCTATTCAAATATATTGAAAGTGTTGTCACCAAAAATTAAAAATTTGACAAAATATCCGATATTTTGCATTTTTCTTCTCTAAACATGGATTGCTGATCTTCGCCGAACGTGAACCTAAACATAGATTGCTGGTCCTCGTTAGAACCGCTTCGAGCAGAAATAGGAAACCGTTAACCCCAGTTGTACTTTATGAAAATGGGGTTCAAGGGGGTCAACATAATATATGCACTTTTCATGATGATCTTAAGAAAACAATCTGACATTGGCGATTTATCCAAATCGCGGCTGTTAACCTGTGTGCGTTTGTGTGTTCGCGCGCGCATGCGCGCGCGCGTGTTAGTGTTAGTGTGTGTGTGTGTGTGTGTGTGTGTGTGTGTGTGTGTGTGTGTGTGTGTGTGTGTGTGTTTAAAAAAAACGGTGGCGGATATTCATGACTGTAAACCAAAATTTTGCGCTTAAGGAAGGTTTACGTGAGTGTTTGTTGCATAAAGTAATATAACAGACTAAAATATCCCTTATGCCCAAGCGCATGACGTACATGAGAAGATAAAAAGGAAAGAAACATAACTATCA